>PVLC010001813.1:0-12987 GCA_004027655.1 Graphiurus murinus | reverse complement strand
TTTTTTTTTTACTGTTCTATCTTCTTTGCTTCCATTTTCTTTCCTCTAGCTCTTCCTCTTCTATGCCTCCTCCACCTCCTGTTCCTCCTTCATCCCTTTTCATTGTGCTGACTTTAAGAATAAAGACACCATTGGCTGATAACTGTTTGTTTAGATAGAAGAAAAGTGCCTCCCCAAATGTAGCAGCAGCAAAGAACCTTCCTCAGAACCTCCTAAGAGGAGTGTGCTTGCATAAATGCAAATTTATTTACTCTTACACCAAAACTATTGAATCAAAATATCTTAGGGTGAGTCCCAGGAATGTGCATTTTATAAGTAAACCTAAGTGATTCTCACAAACAGTAATGTTTGACAATCCCTGTGTTATTCTGTGCATTCTGCTACAGTGAACATGGTTTAGCAAAATTGTTTAAAATCATGGGCTTTGGTATTAGGCTTATCCACATAAAAGTTCAAAATCTGTTTCTTCATTGTAATCTGACTTTGGACAAGCCACTTACATTCTTTCAGCATTGACTTTCTTCAGCTATAAATTTTGAGGTGACTAATCCCTACTTGCTTGAGAGTGTACAAGTTTAAACCATAATACTTTACAATTTTTGGCAAAATCTTCTTTCATTTTCAAAATGATCACAGTTTGGATGATAAATTAAATGATCGCTATGACATGTCTATGCATTTTTGTTGTGATGATTATATGAAATAATGTCTTTAGAATAATTTGTGCACAGTACAAAATTTAAATTTTTGTGAATAATGTTGTCTTTAAAAATCAAATAAAATATATGGCTATTTATTTTAACAGAGTACTCAAGATGCCTACTGCTTTAATTCTTTAAAACATGGATTTTAATGAAAGAAACTGATTATTCATCATGGGCTAGTTTTTTGTCCTCTGTGAATAAAGTATTTAAGTCATTTGTCTTTGCAGTTTTCACTAGCTTGGCCACGCCAGTTGGCATTGTTTTGTGCTAAATGGCATTTTGGAGTAGAACTTTGGAGAAAGCATCAAAGAGAAGAATAATAAAAGTCTGTATAGTGAAATTCTAGCATGACACAAATAATATTGTCTTTAAGTCACATTATCTACAAAAGAGAAATATGACATTTTTCATCCCTTAATTGCTTCTTGATGAAAAACCTCATTATGTTGCCTTCTGTTTGCTTTTCACTTCCAAGGAGGTACATTTTAGCTAAGAGAAAAAGGTATTGAGGAATTGTTTTTATAGCTACATGGGGATCCTAGACTCTCTCCCTAGGCAGACCTATGTTAGAATCTTGGTTCAGCCACTTAGCTGAAAGAAAATTTATTTAACAATTCTGAACATAATTTTCTTTATCAGTAATCTCCTAAATCATGCTGAGAGGATGTGAGATAATGCATATAGAATTCTAAAGAGCATGTTTCTGCTCTTAGTTATTGTTGTCTAATATCATTATTAGGAAGCATATTGAAGATGAACTTGAAATTGTGTGAGCATTAGATATTATCAGTGCAGCCTGGGACTTACTTGACTGATTGACTTCAACCTCATTCAAATATTTTAATTCTCCATTTTTTTAAAATTGCTTCTTGCTCTTTCTTATAATAAGAAAGATGAAAAATCATACCATAGTTTAGGGAGAATGAGAAAACACCATATCTAAAAATCTGAGAACTCAAGAATTGATGGACCAAGTGGCAGAAGAGACATTATATGTTTTAGAGTGCCTTATTTTTAACACATGACAACAAATGGCTGACATTTTCATACTCAAGGCCTTATTCCAATACCTTTCATAAACTACTTTTATTATACTTCCAATGAAGGCATCATTCTCAACGAAATGTACAGAATTTTGTGGTCACCATGGAAATATTTATATTCCTAATGGTATAGTATTAAGCCTGAATTATCCTCAATCATTTATATTTGCACACTACTGACATAACATATAACACATAAGGAAAACAGAAACATAGACTTCTACAAGTATTGATTTTATAAAATACAATCTTTAGGCTATTATAATTTTGCACATATTTCAAACATGTGCAAATGATGACAAATTAGAGAACCTTTTAGGCTTCAACTATCTGATTGACCATAATACGTCCATAGGTTATCCTGCATTAATTATTTCATGCCAAAGTAATATAACTATGTGAGAGATATATTTTAGTGCATTAACCACACTTTCAATAATGGTTGCATCAACTGTAATATTTTTCAATGAACTAACATCCTTATAATGAACATAGTGTTATTATAAGGAAGTTGGCAGTACAAGTGGTACTTTGTATTTTCTCATTTCATGCTTTCATGTAGATTTAAGATGTTCTTGGTTTCATTTCCAAGTTGGCGTGAATTAGCAGTAAATAGGAATCTGCTGTCTTGTGTCACATTTGCTTTTCAGATACCTCTAGGGAAAAAATGGGGAAGAATTCTGAACAGTAATCAATTTTGATTGAGGTTACCTAGATAGAAATCTTTATTCTATGCAAACATCAAGCCAATTTTTTTAGGATATTATCAGAAGGAACCATGTATATTTCTCAGCTGATGGATGGGCATATGCTTTGATTAGGAGGCACAGAGAAAGGAGATGGTTATAACTTCACAGATTCATGATTGTGAAATTTTAGCAGTTGAGAATTTCTTTCAGCCTAATAAACAATTTCTAAGAATTTTTAATAGATCACATCAACTTTAACTCACGATTAAGCCCAGGGACCCTTTTTAGTACTGACTTTAAAATTTTGTTAGTACAGTGCCACTAGGCCAAAAAAAGTGGAAAATAATGCATCAAAAGTAGATATATTTTGTGTACTTGATGACTACATTATGTAATGAGTTTCCATCAACTCAGTTTGCTGTATCAGTCAGAATAATCTGTTTCATGGTGGTAACAAAGTCTCCAAATATCAATAAGCTAAAAGTAAAAACAATAAATGTGTTCTATTTACGTCTTGTAACATATCCATTCCAGGTTGTGATTGGGAATGTAGGCTATACTGCATATTGTCCTCACTCAGATTCAGGTCTAAGGAAGATTTCACCAAGCGATTGCTGCTGTTCACTATGGCACAAGAAAGGGAAATGCTGGAATAACTCCCAATTAAATTAAATTCTTTGGTCCAAAAGTGATCTCACCACTTCTGCCCTCAACTTTTTGGCTAGAATTATTCTCATGACCCTGTAATATGGGAAAGAAGTATAATTATTTCATAGGCCAAAAAGGGGAAAAATAACCAGATTTGAATGAGCGCTATACATATCTATGGAATCTGAGGAACACATTAGCTGTCAAAGTAAAGGTCCAGGAATCCAATCTTGGCAAACAGATCATGATTAACCCTAGAGCTACCAATTTCAAGCTCACACTGACCTGATTCCCTTCACTCACCCAACACTGGCAGCTGTGGCTTTGCAAACATGGATGATGCTTCTCTGGTCAGAACTGAATTGAAAATTGGCAGCAGTAGAACCTGCAGGCTGTAGCTCATTTGTGTATCCACGCCTAATTTAATTCTTATTGAATGAAACACACACTCAATTTATTCTTGTTGGAAAAAAAAACTGACAATACAAAAGCCAGTCCAACTATTAAATCAAGATTTTCTACAAGATTTGTACTAATTATTCTGTCTGTCCTTTCAAAAGCCTGAAACTGATTTACTTTTTTAGCTGTGATTCATTTTTGATACATTAAGGAATCTCAGGAGCAGAAAGAAAAATAAACATACTTTCATATTTAATGCGAAGGTATTATAAGTATTGCTAAAAATGCAGTATCTTAGTTTTATTGGTAATCAGAGGTCAAAGAATGTTTATGACATTAACTATTGCTTAATTCTTACTGTGTTTACCTGGTAAGCATTCCAAATGTATAAAAAATACACAAATTCCTGGCTCCTACTTTCACAGCATCCAATTTCAGAGGTTACTGTGAGACCCAAACTCTAAATTTATATTTAAATCTCACCAGGAGATTCTGATGGAAAACCCAAAATGATATCTGCTGTTCTGAAATGTTATATTAGAGTAACTTACTTATAGAGAACTTGTTTTTAAAACAATGAATTATCTAACCCTCATTTTTAAACATCTTCCTACTCTAAGAATAAGGCCATCCATTTAGTAGAACAGAATCCATGTTTGCAATGTTTCTGGTTCACTTCTTATGTGAAAAACACTGAAGCTATTAAATAATTCATAGAGTGTTTTGGAATCCTGTCAGTCTCTGTGTGTTTCATATTCTGGTTTATGAGTCAATTGGGTAGGGAATACATCCATTTTGAGTATGCTGCACAGTGTCATATTTAATGCATGCATATCCCATTATTATAGTTATCCTAATATAAAATTCACCAAAATAATGGATAAAATGTTATAACTAACAAACGATTTGCCTGTTCTAATCCTTTTCTTTAAAATGCTACAATAAAACATGAAAGGTGCTGATTAAATCATACATATTGAGCTTGGAATTTAGAGTTAAAATGATTCCCAGAGAAGGAGAATGGTACACTCCAATTGTGAAGCCAGCAATTACAAGAATATCTCTAGTAGTAAACTTGTTCTTTTTCTTTTTAAAGGACACTTATTTCATCCTGTTCAAAGGTTCCAGTTGCAGGCATGTCATTTTGGAAGTGAGCAAGACTGAACATCATTGTGACATTCATAGTCCATAGAATACAAAAAATGCACATGCTATGAAAGACTGTAAAATGAGTATTGTTACCTGTCTTTCTGCTTTAAAATATCCTTCAATTTATGTAGAGGAGCATGTAACAAAAATAAATAGTAATTAAGCCATATAATGCTGACATTGTCAAATATAAACCACCAATACAGACTTAGATAAGACATTTTAGTTCACAGGATTACTGAATGCTCCCAAGAGCCTCTTAAGAAGGGGATGTAGTATACTGGCTCAGAATGAGGGTAAGGGAAAGGAGAGGAAACTGAAAACAAATGTATTATATTGTTGCACAGCTGTACATTTTTCACAACCTCATATACTTAACATTTTCATTGAATAAGATAGCCAGTTCATTATATCTATTGTGTCTCAGAATTCATGTCAAAGTCTAGAGTCATGGAGGCAGAAGGGAAACTTTGGTTACATTTTGTCAAGTCAAAGTGGTATGTATTTTATCCAGATTAGTCAGAGTACAAATTATTATTGAGATATAAAATGGGAAATTGAAGGGGATGTATCTGACCTTGCCTAAGATATTAAGGGGGATATCTCCGAGTCTTATCTAAGTCATATGAGAAAAGCGGTGAGCCACCAGAAATAGAAGGGCAGGGAGGACTTTTTTGTAACCATCACCATTTTCTAGGATCAAAGGATCTTGATGAAGCTTAACATGGTAACTAAAGCAATAGAATCAGACTAAATCTCACTCAATATTAAGAATCATGTAGTATTTGGCTAGCCCATGACTGAGCACTTCACTGGCTTACTTCATCTCAATACTCTGTGATATAAATTGCTGTTTATTTTCTTGTATGCTAATCAAGACTTAGAAAGGGAAAATAAGTCACTGAAGTTTAGAGGTTGATCTAAAATTCACAGTTGAATATTCAGAATAGAATAATCAAATTCCTTATAATTCATATTATGATATTGAACTGAAGTAAAGAGTACAATAGTTTAATAATTTTATTTTATATGCTTTTCTTTGTATAGTAAAGCCTCACATCATAATGTAAGTCATGTTGACAGTGATATACAGGGACACAGCACTTCACGCTCCCTCACCTCCCCATCTCCCCCCTTTACCATATAGAGTACTGAGATTGACATTGGTATTTTCACATATATATACATAGCTAATGGTAGTTCATTAATGAACCTCACTCTCTCCCCTCCCTTTCCCTTACCACCTCCCTGACTCCACTGAGGTTTCTCCTTCATTATTTGGAGTCCTTCTGGTATTCCCATTGCTCCCTAGTTTCTGCATATTAGAAAAAAAAAATATGACCCTTCACTTTCTGTGACTGGCTAATCTCACTTAAAATAATGACCTCCAGGTCCTTCCATTTTCTTGCAAATGACATAATTTTATTTTTCTTTATTGTTGAGTAGAATGCCATTATGTGGATACCCCATAATTTTGTAATCCATTCATCACCTAGTACCTAGGTTGGTTCCATAATTTGCCTATTATGAATTGTGCTGCTATGAAAGTGGATATGCATATATTATTGTAATTATACATCATGGTGAGGTTCAATGTGATATATGTGTGTATATACACACACACACACACACACACATAGCCCTTGGTGTGATTCCCTCCAGATCCCACCTGACTTTCCCTCTCCCTGTACATATTAGTGAGATGAGTAGTGATAACTTCTTATATGGACATAGCATTATTTGAAATTTTTCCTTTATCAAGCCTTCTTTGTACAAAAGTCATAATTAATATTCTTAATCTGTAGGAGCTAGTGAATTATTTGCAGCATTTATTTTGTTTTTATATTTTCATAGATGATTTATATTCAAAATATATTACAACAATGAAACCTAAAAATCAGAAGTCCTTAATGTCTTGAGCTACACAATGAGCCCCTATATTGTTTAATAGTTCCAATAAGAACCTACTGAATTTAGAAATCAACAAATTTATAAAATATTTGTTAAAGCTACTAAGTTATGCTCAGTATACTGGACTTTACAAAGGAAGATGAATGCAAAACATGTGTTATATTCAATGATTTAAATTCATGGGGACATTTTAAAAATAGCCTACTGCATAAATAATTATAATAAGCTGAGCATGTTGGCACACACCTATAATCCCAGTACTTGGGAGGCTGAGACAGGAGTAGGTTCATGGCCAGCCTCAGCAACTTAGCAAGTTCCTCTGCAGCTTAATGGGACCTTGTTTCAAAATAAAAAATAAAATAGGGCTTGGAGTGTCCCTCAGAGATAGAATGCCTCTAGATTCAATCCCCAGTACCACACACACACACACACACACACTCTCTCATATATATATATATATATATATATATATATATATATATATATATATATATGAGTTATATATATATATATATGAGTTATATATATATATATATATATATATATATATATATATATATAATGAGAAAGGTAAACAAGGAAGATCTCAGGTTTGGTCAGGGACATATTAAAGAATATAAAAAATTATATGTGAAGACCAAGAAAGTACAAAGTAATTTTATTAATGTAGTAATTTTATGACTGATGTAGTAATTTTATGACTATCTGATATATGCCAAATGAAATATAGTCTTTCAGAGGAAAAGTAATTTTTCAAAATGTGAAAATAATTTCCCATCATTCCCGTTTCTGGCTTTTTTTTTTTTTTCAGTACTATTAGCAGTCTCTAGAGTATACATTTAAGAATAAGGTACTTATTCTTCAACAGTACTATTGGATTTAACATTGATTGGGGCAAGGAAAAATGCTCCATCCAGTTTCAAACAGATATGTATTTTGTGTTCTGAAATACAGAGATTGAGTTAGAGAGAGAGGCACGAATGAACGGGGCCCTAAGGCTGAAATCTTTACAAAAGCATGACTGTGGAGGAATTCACCTCTCAAGTGAACTTCTCTGATTCTCTTGCTTTTAAACATTATTGCAGGTTTTGTTCTTTTCCTTTGGACCGTGCTGTAAGATCATGCTGAGAAGTTCCCTCTGCAGTCTGCTAACGGACATTTATACTGGGAATTAAAATTATTCAATTCAAATATGAATGAGCATATTATATCTAGAGCCTACAGATCATATTTTGTCAATGTATGATTTTGAACTATTTGAATTAAAAATGCAGTGGAAATTAAAACATGACTAAGACTTTAAGATAAACTCTCAGGAGAGTAATCTGTGATATTAGGACATCTAGCTAGCATTGAACCATAGAGTTTAGAATTGCCAGAAAACTTAAAGGTCATGGAATCCAACCTCCCACACAGTGCAGGAATTCCCTTGTAAGAGATTCTCAGTAACATTTTTTAATAGCTGTAATTGTTGAGAATTTTCTCATTTTGAACTGAGAAATAGCTACCTAGCCAAAATGGAGGACTTGATTTGCATCAATGCTTTGAAAAATCTGAAAGCAAAGGAATACAAGATATCAATTAAAAATAATCTCAAAATTGAATATCAACTCCATGGACAGACATTATCTTAGTCTCAGTCACCATTCATGACTTTTAATACTGCTTCCCTCATGAATCATAATTTATGTATCATAGATTTTTTCCTATTTTATTTGTTTGCTAATAAATTATAGGGAGAATATGTTTCGCTAGAAGAATATATATTTCATATGGTTCTGGATTGTCAGATTCTAGACTTTCATTGATTTTCTACTGACTGCCTTCCTAACTGTGGATACACTGTTTTTGCCTCTGTAATCAAATTCCTTTATTCCATATAAATTTATACTTTTTAAATTTTTCCTTCAAGCTAATTATAATATCTCTCTGGGTTCCTCCTTGAGGAAAAATAAAAATTTTAACCTGTTTATTTTCATTATGGCATCTGTATTAGTTATTATTTTGCTTTTTTTCTGGAAGAAAATGCATGTTTTACGGATCAAACCCAAGGTCGCTTGCATGCTTGGGAAGTCATCTGCCACTAAGCAATACTCCTACCCCTGAAAATTCTTTTAAAAGTTTTGTGATGTCTCATGCTTTTTTTTTTTTTTTTTTTTTTAACCAGAGCTAAACTGCCGGGCAAGTTAAACTACGCTATTACTTTTCTTGGCTCCTATAAGGAGATCCTAAAGTGGCTATAGAACTTTGTTGTTGACATTCTGATTTCTGATTTTCTCATTTTTATTTTCTACTCTACTAATTTTGTGCCTTGCCTTTTTAGCTAGTAAATTACTTCTAGCATTGGCAGGAGAGGTTGTACATTTGGTTTTATGATCTATTTGGTGAAGTTATTGCCCATCACTGACAAGAGTGTTTGTTTCATTTCAATGTCAACATTTGATGAGCTTTGTAAATATATTAGTGGTTTATAGAGAACTTAATTTCTGATGAGTTTAAGACTATACAATATGTGCTTTCCTAGGCATTTCTGTCTCATTTGTCTAGTTCAAATTAGAATCAATTATGAATTGCATGCCCACCAGAAAAGGGCTATCTGGACTGGCAGATTTAATATTTCTGTATTTATTCCTGACATATGGCTAGAATTATAGAATTGGAAGTACAAACTTTCTTGGTGTACCTAAATATTTATGTGTCTGTAATCCTGAAAGGTCTTCAACTTTTACTGTGCAAATATGTAAAGTTTTCTTACACCTGGATGTTATTACCAAAATAAACTATAAAACTTCTTCAATGAGCTATATTTTGATTGACTTTGAGATAAACAAATGTTTTCACAAGTAGAACATTCCTAAAATTCCCAGAAAATAAACTTCTAATATTTTTTATGTTAAAATAATAAATGTAGCCTAATAGAAACATGAATTTAAGTTCATATGATATGAATTTTGGCAAATGAAACTAATTTAATATTTTTGTTTAGGAAAACAAGCTATTATTCTATTGAGTTAGTAGTGTTGAGTATAGCACCAGCTTAATCTGTTTCTTCTACATTGGCATATTCTTCATAAATGTATGAGGTTGACTCATTGAATAAACAAGCATTACTTTTACTTAATGTTTAACATTATTACCAACTCAGGAAGAGGGTACAACAGGAAGTCCCAGACACTTGCCTCTCCATGCAGATGCCAATTTATCAGAAATTGTCTTTTGGAAAACTGAAAATAATTAAGAGGATGCAGCAATTCAGGTTAGTGCAACGACTAGAACAGCTGCATCTAAATGGATTGGAAAGTGTAGGCATTTTGCAAACCCTATGTCCTTCCCTTTCCTAGTTGAGTTTGTCATTTTAAACTAGATTGTTTTATCTTTGGAATTCCTGTGGTCACCACAAAGAGAATACTTATTGAATGCAGTCCTATTAACTGGTTATAAAATCCAGTGGTTTTCCTTATTGAATGAGTTGAGATAAAATCTTTCATATGTAATAATTTTTATACCTACAAGAGTCATGTTTTTAACTTCTGAAAATTTTAGCAAAATCTTATTCAAGACTCTCTTTCTTTTGGAATAAATGAAGTAGCACTGCATAAACAGACATACATTGGCTGTTGGTATTATTAAAGTTGAATATTGATAATATTGTAAGATCTAATATAGCTCTGTCCAATGAAACTTTTATGATAATGGAAATTTTCTCTATCATTATTGTCCAATAGGGTAACCAACCACTAGCTATGTATAGCTATAATGCACATAAAAATGTGGCTATCGTCACTGAAAAACTAAATTGATTTAATTAAATTTAAATAAAAATAGCCATATGCTGCCATATATTGGAAAGATCTAAAGAATGAGACTTGTATGTATTTCTAATGGTAGAAGAAACTAGTCTGATTTCAAAGTGTTTTTGCTATTTTCCTCTGATGAAAACTTTCCATCTTACATTCTTGATTTGATTCTTCAGTATAATTAAATTTTAAAATAATTGCTATTTAATATTTTCAATGGGAACAAGTATTAAGTGACAATATAAGCTCTATATAAAACTTAATTTTCCCCTTTTACAACTTCTCTAATTCTTTTTTTTTTTTTTTTTTTTTCGGTACTGGGGATTGAACTCAGGGGTATTCTACCTCCGAGCTACACCCCCAGCCCTATTTTTTATTCTTTATTTTGAAACCGAGTCTCACTAAGTTGCGGAGTGCCTCACTAGGTAGCTGAGGCTGGCCGCGAACCCGGATCCTCCGGTCTCAGCCTCCCAAATGCTGGGATTACAAGCGTGCGCCACCACGCCCGGCTCTCTAATTCTTTTTTAACTATATAAACCACAGATATTTTGTTCTTTTTGTTTCTAAACTGTAATTTCTCTGAAACTCACTACTGAGTTTCAATAGTACCATGAAAACATTAGATGTTTTTGAGATGGAATTAAATGATAAACCACTTGAATAATGTTCTAACCATATCTGACTTCTTCAAGCACTAGAACATTTATGAATGTTATTATATATACTTTACAAATTGCATCTTTTCCTTTAGATCTTATTTTTCAAAACTTGAGTTAAATAATGCATCACTCTATAAAACAGCACTTATTTTGACTTTTTACTAAAACGTTTTTTTTTCTACGAAGGGATACGCATATATATTCCAACTGTTTTTTCTTTGTGTTACTTATAGAGAATTAGTCTATAAAGTACAACCAAAGTTGCAAATCACGGAGAAAATCTCTCTTAAATATGAGTAGGATAGGTGGTAAGGTCATTGGAAAAATGTTAATCTGTAAAGATATTTTTGTTAGATACCCCTAAAATATATGAAGTTAGGAAAAGAATGAATTGTGATTTTTCTTAATTTTGTGATATTTTAGATAAGGTGTTAAAATTGTGTGATTTTACTTCGTTTACAAATATTTATGCATCCTATTAATGGAAAATAGTTTTTTTATCAGTGAACAATGTGTGTTGATTTATAAGGATCAGAATGTTTAATTTGAAGAATGTATTTCAAAATATGAAAGTAAGTGTCAAATAATTTATTACACAATATTTAGGGCATACTTAAACACACATGTAGTTGTCACTAAACTTAAGTAGGAAAATATTGCCCAGGCACTGAAATTTCCTCCAATTTGTCCCTTCCCTGATCATCTCTCCTCTGCCCCAGAGGTAGCTACCATCCTGAATATGACAGTAATTATTCCATGCATTTTTACTCCTTTTAAAAAATATTGGTATGTATACACAAACAACAATGTGGTGTGTGTGTGTATGGTGCTGGGGATCAAACTCAGGGACCCCCAAATGCTAGGCAAGTGCTCTATCACTGAGCTGTGATGCTAGCCAATGTAGTACTGTTTTGCAGTTATGAACTTTGTACAAATGGTGAGATAAAATATGTATTATACAACACACTTGTGTTTGGTTCATTATACTTGTGAAACTCTTTTAACTTTCTAAGTGTAGTTCTAATTAATTCTTTATCAATGACATGTAATATTCCATTTAAAGTCTACATAGTCAGATGATTGTCTAGTAGGAATGGTGGTGAGAAACCTAAGTTGGGTAATATTGTGATTTCTATAATTACTTTCTGTATTAATAAAGTTTATTTTGAATCAGCAAGGAAAAATAAATATTTATAATTAATATGAACATAAGTTAGCTTCCATATTGCCTTTTTTAAGCAATAATTTAAAAATAAGTAAATAATGGACTGTTTCAGTAGCACTGTGCTATTAATCTCAATTCTACCTAAATTGGAGTAATTTATTATGTATGAAAACTAAGAACATCAGTATTGATTAGTGATTTGAGGCAGAGTACTTGCAAATTAGGTTCATGGAATTGCTGGTGAGGTTCATGATGAAGTGACTTAGTTTAATGTGCCTGAGGACCCTGTCTAATGAGTTGTGTCATCTTAATAGGCCACACACTAGTGAAAACCTTAAAACAAGTTAATCTTAATAATATCTCAGAAAAGCTTATTAGGTATGCAGTCAGCACCTTAGTACACAAAATGTGTAGGAAGAGTATCTGCTATTAATTACCTCTGGCATGTCATATATGGACTTGTTATGATACAGGTGGCACACAACATACAATACATTGCATATTAAATTGTCATAGTGAATATAACACAGCATCAACACTTACCCTTAATATTAAGTCTCATTATGAGTGGGAAAAATAATGCTAGAATTGTGGAGATAGGCATTTTTTAAGATATTACAGATCTGAGTTATGGACATTTCATGTATGTTATATTCTTTATGCAAAAACATTTTCTAAACTGTACCAGTCATTTCTTACTAGGAAATTTTCCTCCTCCTCCTCCTCCTCCTCCTCCTCTTCTTCCTCCTTCCTCTCCCTCTCCCCCTCTCCCTCTCCCCCTCTCCCTTTCCATCTCTCCTTCTCCCTCTCCTCCTCCCCTCCT
>PVLC010001812.1:0-130829 GCA_004027655.1 Graphiurus murinus | reverse complement strand
CTTTTTTTTTTTTTTTTTTTTTTTGCGGTACTGGGGGTTGAACTCAGGGGCATTCTACCTTCGAGCTATACCCCCAGCCCTATTTTTTTATTCTTTATTTTGAAACCGAGTCTCACTAAATTGCGGAGTGCCTCACTAGGTAGCTGAGGCTGGCCGCGAACCCGGATCCTCCGGTCTCAGCCTCCCGAATGCTGGGATTTCAAGCATGCGCCACCACGCCCGGCTGTTCTTAATTCTTGATTAGAAAATTATTCCACTTAGACTAATGTCCTATATTTTAAATAAACATAATTTATGCATTAAGCAATTGATTTATTAAATCAGATTTTAATGCATTCAGGGTTATAATTTATCAAAGTAATTTACTATAAATATCCTTATGAACAAAATTGCAATTTTTTATTATTAAAATATGATAGAATTTCTCAAATTAATCTTATTTAGAAAGAAAAGACAAATTTCTAAAGGGTAAATACTTAAATTTATTTTAAATCTAAAGTGTGTCATCTGGGTTCTCTTAGAAATCAATGCACAAGGGAAAATAGAAATAAACTGTGGAATAAAGCAGTTTTCTGTGGCTGTGTAGACATATTACTTTTCAAAAGTGGTTTCCTGAGGGGTTATATTAATATTGCTAAATCAACACTATTATAGTTAAGAGAAGGCTTATGGTAATTTTTTTAAATGGACAAGTAATGTATTTTAATATACTTTTATTTGTGCCTTGCAATTATATATTATAAAAATAAGTTTCAGAGTAATAGAAACATACATGCACACAGCATCTGGTATGTTTCACTCTACATCCCACCCCACCCCTCCTCCGCCCCATACATATTACTGAGATTGGTATTGATAACATAATATATGTTCTTAGCATTATTTGAACTATTTCGTTCATCAAGTCTTTCCCATCACCTCTCTACCTCCCTCCCCAAACCCACTTCTATTATTCTATTGATATCCTTCTTCGTTTTTCTGAAGTCCTTTTTGTTTCCCAATTTCTCTCTATTTTTTTCTTCTTTTTGGCTGAGTAGTATTCCTTACTTGAGACTATTGCTTCTAAATTTTATTGCAAATATAGTGACTGTAAGCAATGCTAAATTGTATATATTTTTGCATGATATATAATGTTACATTACCTTGATGTCACTCAATTTAACTATTTTCTAGTGTTCCCAGTATCCAACACTATGTAACAAGCCAACCTCAAACCAAATGACCTAAACAATTGTATTATTCATTTGTATTATTCATATGGAATTTCTGGGTCAGAGATTGAGAAAGAGATCAAAAAGAACACTTCTTCTCATATTCAAAATGTCTGGGACCTAAGCTAAAAAACCTGAATGACCTAGATAAAGAGCTGGTGTGAAAAACTTGGAACTGAAAGCTCTAATTCCAAAGTGATTTTTTTTTTTTTTAATTTAGATGTCTGTCTGCTCTTGAGTGGCCAAGGATAGGTTCTGCTAGGAATGTTGACTGTCATATTTCAGCAAACAACATGGAAGCTAAATAGGTTATAGACACAGCTCACCATGCAACCTTTAAAGTGCTCACTAGAACTCTCTCTAGGCCACAGAGGCCAGACACAAACTCTCTAGTCAACAGGTCCTGTTTTGCGCCCGTCCAACCATCCCAGCTGATCAGCCAAAACGCCATATCTAATGGGTCTTTATAATAATTAAAATCCTCTTACAGGAAATGTATATTTGCTGCATATACATAATTGGTGATAAGATATTTTATAAACTAAAAGCATTCCCATTATTAGTTATTTTAGCTATATCACAGACATTATCATATTGCCAGTAATTTTGTAATTATGATAGGAGTTATTCCTTTTTTTGTTGATTTGTTTTTTGCATGTGCATTATGGTCTCACATCATATATAAATCACATTGACAATGACATACATGCACACAGCACTTGGTGCCCTCCCCGCCGCCTCCTCATCTCCCCCTTCCCTTCCCATACAGAGTACAGAGATTACACACAGTCATTGTTAGTATTTCCAATAATGAACCTCAGTCTTTCCCCTCGCCTTCCCTTAGACTACTTCTCTGGCTCCACACACATATAGTCTCTATTATTCTTTGATTCTTACTGGTATCCAGTGATGAGAATGTTGAGGGCTGACGGCTCATGCCCTCAGATGCAGAGAACTTTCTTAACTGAGTATGCATCACGTATAAGTGAGCAGTGCATGGTCAGTAACTACATGATGTGTTGACACAAAAGTCTGGCCCCCTGCTTTCAATTAAGGACAACTCTGAAGGGTCATTCCAACTTCGTTATTTCTCCTAGGGTTAGGAAGTGCATAATTTTTGACATTCATACTTGTCAAATTCTCTCTCTGCCCAATCCTGTCTTCTTTTATCTCCTTGAAAAGCATAACCCAAGAGCATTCAACCATAAACCCTTTAAAAGAAAATCCTATGAAGATTTTTCTTTGTCTAAGGTGGCTCTTGGATTGTCACCTTAGGGGAACTGAATCCCTAAAATCTTTTCTGAGTATTTGCAAGGTCAAAATTATCTTTTAATCATACTAACCGGTTAGATGCTTCATTCTCTCTTCGTTCTCTTACATGTACAGTGGGATTTTCCAAAAGAAACTGACATTTGACAACTATTATTCTGGTGATAAATGATGTGTGTTTGTATATACTTGTGGGATTTTTAGGGGGGCATTTCAAAGTTAGGTACAGGATATAAATATATGTTTTTCAGAGGCTAACTCAGTTTGCTCTCAGTATCTCTACTGATATCTATCTACCTATGAATCATAGATCATTTGTCTTATTCAACCTGTCACAGTCCTTGTAGTATCACTATCATCTAATGGATTATTATCTTGAGATTCCAAAAATTTGTTTGTTGCTTTTGTTTCACAAAAATATTATAATATTGTTTCTCAAAAATTTCAAAAAATATCAAAAGCTTTCATTATCATGCAATCTAGTAATATTTATAATAATTTATAATTGATTATTATTTATAAAAATTGAATCTACTTATAAAATACTCATACTTAAAATGGACCATTTACTTCTGAAGAATATTAGAGTAATCATTTTTCAATATACAAATTGTACCAGTTACATATAAAAATGCTGGATAAAAAAAGGTTAAACTGATAGACCAAATGATTTTCTGATACATGGAGGGAAAAATTGCACAAAATGCAAATAAGAAACAAAGTTGTGAAAATTATTGCTTTCTGTCATTTTTGTAAATATTAGTATTTATCATGTTTTGTCTTATGCAATAGATTCTATTTGAACAGTAAGCAATGTCAGTTAAGTTTAAATGTCATATCAAGCCCAATCATTTGGTAGATAAAAAATAAATTAAGAAACAGAGTGCATGTAGATATGGCATGTTATTTAATAACCAACCATTTTTTGTCACATTCTTTTCAGCTAGAAATGAACTAGTCAGAGAAGCATCTCACAGGGCAAGCTGTCACTGGCTAGAGAATCCACACAACAGTCTCAAGACTAATAATGTATTGCATAGTCGCCACAACTGAACGCCTGCTGAATGAAAAATCAGTAAAGCAAATAATGGCACTGACATTTGCCTGTAATACTGTAACTTGTCAAATTAAAGGTTTAGCTGCATACAGTAAGTTAGTATCTGATCTATGGAAAGATTTACAAATGTGACCAGACTTGCTGTTTTGCCAGTCCCAAATTATCACTGAAGAATGTGTGTGTGTGTGTGTGTGTGTGTGTGTGTGTGTGTGTGTGTGTGCGCGCGCACACAGATTCTTGGCAACAATATGAAAAGGAGTGCCAACATAACAAAATGTTGAATATATTTTTTAATCCCTGCTTTGTTGTAGAACAGTTCTATTAACATTTGCTCTGAGGGTCCTAAGACAGTTTTTGGTAAACAGGTGTTGCCTTAGCGCAAATCATCGCAGTAATATCAAACTATATTGACCATTGTATTCTCTGCTGTTACATATTGGCTACTAAAAAAGTCTATATATTGAATCTTATTGAATTTGACAACTTTAGTGTCTATTTTAAAAATACATACTGAGATTTAATTGGCACATCACATACTGCACTAACTTAAGAAATGCAATTAGTTTATATATATGCATATTGTTGAAACTATCACCAAAATCAATGCAATAAACATACCTATAAGGCCAAAAACCATTTCCTATGTTTTGTGTACTATTCTTTCCTGCCTTTCCATTTCTACCTGTCCCACTTCTTATCTAATGAACTACAGTCAATGATTTGCTTCACTACAGTTTATTTTGCATTTTTGGCATTTTGTGTCAGGGTAAAGACATAAAATGCTCTGTGTATGTTTTGAGTTCTCTATAGTCATCCATCCCTGTTGTTCTGTGTGGCAGCACTTCATTCCATGTTATTGCTGGCTAGGATTCCATTGTTTAATACTACAATTCCTTTATCCATGCACGCCCATTGGACATTTTATTATTTTCCAGTATTGCCTTTATAAGCAAGTAAAACCATTATGAAAATGTATGCATATGATTTGCTTGAACATATGCTTTCATTTTTTCCTGGGTAAAGAGCTATATGTGGAGTGGCTGCATTACATGGAAGGTGTAGGCTTAAGTTTTAGGAAACTGCAAAACTGTCCTGAAAAGAGATTGTACAGTTTTTCTATTCTGACTAACAGTATATTAGTTCCTCACCAGTATTTATTATAAGGTCAAACTTAGACATTTAAATAGATTTTTAAGAGTATCTTATATTGTAATGTTAATAATTAGGTTTATCTTTCCATTTGATAATTATCTTCTTTGGCGAAATATTTGATCAAACCATCTGTCTTTTTTTTATTTGATGGCTTTGTGTATTACAGAGTTTTGAGAGCTCTTTGTATATTTTAAATAAAAGTCTTTTGTCAGATAGGTGATTTGTAAATATTTTCAGTCTGAGATTTTACTTTTATCTTGATATGTTTTAAAAAAACCAAATGTCTTAAATTTAAAAGTTTATTTTATCATTTTTCTTATCTAAGAGACTACCATGTGAGGATATGTGCTGGGATAGTTTTGAAGGTAAATATATAAAATAATCTGATGATTATTAAAATATTCTATTAAAATACTATAAGAATCTATTCATATATTTCTAACAAAGCAGAAGCAGAAATAAGAATTCAGTTGTCTTTTATTAAGCTAGACATGAAAAAACTTAGAGAAATGTAATTTAGTGTCAATCTACTCACTGTTTTTTATTTTATAAAATGTATTTTTCATAAAAAATATATATTTAATCCAGGAATAGGGGCAAATGCCTGCAATCCTAGTATTTAGGAGAATAAGATAAGAGGATTGCAGGTTCTAGACCAGAATGTAATAATTTAGCTAGACCTCATTTCAAAATTTTAAATAAAGGGCTATAGTGTAGGTTGTAGCTCAGTGATAGAATGTTCCTGGGTTTAATCCCCCGTAACACATACATACACACTAATTATGCACATATGTTTATTAAATGTGGAAGGCTTATTATTGTAGTTTTATTGTAATTCAGCTAACTATGCATATTTTTAATTTTTTTCTGGTTCGCTTCCAATAGAGGATTTATTGATATTTATTAACATATGGCATATCTATCATTTCCTTTCTATTCACAAGGAAATTAATTCTCAGAGAAGTAATTTGTCTAGTGTCATTCAAATAGAACATGACAGAAGTTGGTTTTAGATCCAGACTTTGACTTAGGGAATGGTTTTGGAGAGTAATGGGATATTGAAGGTATTAAGGAAAAAAATTTAAAACATGAAATGTGATTCTGGAGGAAGGAAAGGGAATAATGACATCATATTATAGGCCCTAATTTTTGAAGTCAAAAGCCTTCAATAAATATCTATATTTTTAATTTTGGTTCTGGAATTATACTTTGATATTGTAGATTTGGTCTTTAAATTTTATTATGACAAATTAAAGTAAGACAATCATTTATCTCAAGTTAATGATAGATTCGGAGAATCACAAATAGTATTATAGTTATTTCTTCCCCCTCTCATTTTTTACATTTTTGTTAAAAGAGATTGAACTCCGGGGCATTCTACCTCTGGGCTACACCTTTAACACAGGTTTATTGTTATTATTATTATTATTATTATTATTATTATTATTATTATTATTATTTTCAAAACAAGGTCTACTAAGTTGGTGAGAGCCTCACTAAATTACTGAGGCTGGCCTTGAACCTGCAATCCTCCTGTTTTCACCTCCCAAGTAGTAGAATTACAGGCAAGCATTGCCATACTTGGCTTTGGTTATTTCTTCTCTTACATTAATTTCACTTTCTGTAAGCATTCTTCTTTTACCTGGTGGTACACAGTGTTCTTAGTTTCTTACATGTTTATTTCTGAAATTAATATGATTTGGGAGATGGCATTATAATCACCACAGACTTTACCATTTACTTATGAATTCTATCATTCGTTATACATATTTTATGAGATTTTTATTAAAGGCTGTCTTGTGAAAAGTTGGATTCTCAACTGAATTCTAGATACTGATCAAGCTTTTGGACAAACAGTTATAAAAGTGATAGACAAGTTTTCCATTTTGGAAGTTTACATTCAAATAAAGATAAAATAAGCTAATTAAAACTAAACACAGGGTCATTTCAGATAATAATAAGTGTTACCATAAAAGTAAAACAGAACAGGTAATGTGGGAAAATGACAGTAACTTGTTATTTTATAGTTGCTACATTATGGAGGACATAAAAGACCTTTCTAAGGAATTTTAACTGAAAAGCATTAATAAGTAAATTATGTGAAGGAGTTAATTGAAGAGGAAAAGATGTTTCTGGTCAGAGGGGACCACAGACAAAGGTCTATTTTCAAACCTAGGATGCTCAAAGACAGGAAGCCAATTTTGCCAGATCATAGTGTTGAAAATAAGGAATAAAGACAAAAAAAGAGATGGGATCTAGATCAATTTGGGTTGTGTAGAACAAATAAACACATTTGGATCATATTCCAAGTGCAATGGAAGTACATGAGAGAATTTAAAGCAAAAAAAAAAAAAAATGACATGACTAATTTGACGTTAGAACATGTTACTTGGTGGATATAGAAAGTAAGAGTGAAAGAAAAGGAGCTGGGAGACTCTATAGGAGGATATTGTCTTATCCAGGGTTAAATTACATTATGGTGGTAAACATAAAAAAAGAGTAGGATACTAGAAATCAGCAAGTGTTTTGATGGAAGAGACTTGTTGAGAAATGACTGAGGCTGGCATTCATCATTTTGGTCCTAGGAAAATAGGAGTGTCATGAAATGAGACCAGGAAACTGATTTTGAGGCATCAATGTGTTCTTTAACACATTAAGCTAGACTTGACTACAAAAAAACAAAACAAACAACAACAACAACAACAAAAAAAAACCTTTAAAATTATCCCATAGAAACAAATTAAAGTGGAAAAGCAATAGTGCAGTTTAACTATGGTTATGTGAGCCTCTGTGTATTTTTATAGTCTGCGGACACAACTTGGAATTTATGATAATTTCACATTTTGGAGATATTGTTTTCTATTAATTTCTAGTAAGAATATCCAGCAACCATATATTTTGTGATTTTATAACTTTTTTTAGTATTCATATAATACCTTTCTATACTTTTCGTTTAATTAAATTAATTCATTTTTAGAAGGACAGATGAGGATATTTAAAGTTTACAATTGATGAATTTGTGACACATTTCTCGCAGTATTAAGTTTAAGCTTCAAATTATATTCTGCTCTTTAGTGAGCAAGTGTTTGCATTTTAAATGTACTTATCACTTGAAAACATTCCACATTTCTTTTTTATTTTTAAGGTAGTTTCCATAGTAACCATAGCAGTTGCTTGATATTTTGCCTCAAAAAAAGGAGCCATGTCATTTTAGGTAGATATGGTAGGGAATGCAGTTTCCCAATCTCTCCATATCTTTTATCTTTATTATGGTGACACAATGTAATAATAATTAAAAGACTCAGAATATGTCATGCCAAGCTCTTTTGCTCTTGGGGTTGTGGTCTGTCTTAGTTCTCTTTGCTTCATGTTGCTATAATGTAAATATTAAGTGACTACAGGATTTTACCACTTAAGCAATACTCATTCTATTATAATAGCTCAGTGGTGTGGAAATTGACTGCCTGTGTGAGTTAGAGACCTTGAACCAAGCTACATAATGAGTAGTTCTATAAATTATTGGCAGAGCTTGCAGCAAAGGTGGCAATCGCTGCTATAGTACTCTGTGTATTTCAGAAGTGAGCTGGGTAATGTGCTGTGTCTGCAAATCTATATTTTTAACTTTAAAATGGGTGTCCCAAGTAGAGTGTGGTGGTTTAAGCCTGTAATCCTAGTATAAGAGCTGAGACAGAAGGATCTCAGGTTCAAGGCCAGCCTCAGCTATTTAGTGAGACCCTGTTTCAAAATAAAAAATAAAATAGGACAGAAGTGTAGCCCAGAGGTAGAATGACCTCTGAGTTCTATCTCCAGGATCACACACACACACACACACACACACACACACACACACACACACACACAGCAAAACAAAACAAAAAACCAAAAAACTATATATACTGTTGAAAATTTTAATTTTATCCCAATAAATTGCTAAGTTAAATTAATTTTAGCTGTTTTGAATTTTTTTGAGAAAACCTATTCTAGAAAATATCTGCTACTTTATTGTACAATACTGATTTTTTAAAAATTATTATTTTATTATTTGATGCTGAGGATTGAACTCAGGGGCATTCCAACTCTGAGGTATACCCCAGCCCTATTTTATTTTTTGTGAAACACGGTTTTACTACATTGCTGAGGGCTTTGCTAAGTTGCTGAGGATGGCCTTGAATCTGTGATCTTCTTGTCTCAGTCTCCCAAGTACTAGGATTACAGGTATATACCACCACACTGAACTGTTTGTTCCTTTTAAAAATATAATTTTCTTTTATTCAGGGTGGCATGATCCTAAATTCTCTAGGGGATAAGGACTACTTATGAGCTATAGGAGGCTATTAGTTGTCAGGGTTTCTGTGATACCTATATAAAAGTTTTGACTTAATCATGAGGCATACCTCTTTGATATTTTTTTCTTTCTTCTTAATATGTTAGAAAGGTGATAGTCTGTTATCTTAGTAGCCATATCTGGCCATGTGTTCCTTTTTGTATAGGAGGATTGAGCTAAGGATGACCTGGAATAAAGATAGGACAGTTTCCTTGTAATTCTGGGTACTTCTCAGTGACTCTATACTACCTACCTCTTGACCTCATGGTATTTAGAATAAAATAAACAAATGCATATTACTTAAGTCACTAGGTTTTTTTCTTTATGCTGACAAAATA
Organism: Graphiurus murinus; assembly: GCA_004027655.1. NCBI lineage: Eukaryota > Metazoa > Chordata > Mammalia > Rodentia > Gliridae > Graphiurus > Graphiurus murinus. Next base: position 121,478 of record PVLC010001812.1, on the reverse strand, counting down.
ATTCCTGTACCCTGTATAATGAAGCCAGGTATTTACCATGTACATTCCTGTGTGTGTGTGTGGTACTGGGGCTGGAACTCAGGGGCCTCTTACAACCAAGCTACAATCACAGCCCTATTTTATTATTATTATTTTTTATTTTGGAAACAGAATCTATCTACAGTGCTAAGAGCCTCACTAGTTTGCTGAGGCTGACTGTGAACCTGTGATCCTCCTGTCTAAGCCTCCCAAGTACTGGAATTATACCTGGCTCTACCATGCACATTTTTGTATTCATCTTCTGTTATTTACATTAATGATTCTCTCTAAGGTTCATTTATACTTATCCTTTATAATATACTTTGAATCTGTTCATTAGACCTTCATGACAGCTCTCCAATGTATATTATTATCTCCATTGTGAGTGAGATAAAAAAACAAAATACTTAGCATTAGATTTGTTAAGAATATTTTCCAAGATTGCATGACTTGAGTTACAGAGCTGCCATCTGAGTTCACACTACCTGACCCCAAGGCCATAACCTTGTTCATTGGCTTTGTATGGCTTCTAGACAGTTTTAGGTTTGTGGTTGAAATAGAGGTCCAACATGAAGTGTATGAAAGAATTCATTTCTTGCTAAAGAGAATTAGCTAAAAATCAAATTAGTAAGTTTACAACCCTTTGTAATTAATTTTAATATGTAGCCAATTATTTAATTAATTGGTTTGCTAAATACTTTTGGTTGTTTGAGTAAAGCATTGTACCTCAAGGGAAAATGGTTGGTGATAGGCAAATAAAAGAAAGTTCTTCCACCTAATTAGACTTATCCTTAAGAGTCTACAAATCAAGATTGTAAAGTTAAATCTAGTTTCAAGAAGATCAAATTTAAAGAAAAGTAATAGGTGATATCTTTTTCTTTTTGTACTAGGGCTGAATTATCTGTGAACTATGTCCCGACTCTGTTTCCTTTTTTTTATTATTATTTTAAAATTATGAAACAGAGTCTTGTTAAGTTGCTAAGGCTGTCTTCCAATTTGCAATCCTCCTGTCTCAGCTTCCCAAATACTGGGATTTACAGGTGTGTGCCACCATGCCTGGCTGTAAAAATATTAAGAAAGACAAATTTCTAAAAAAAAAATCTCTGATTATTTTTGAGAATTGCAAAATGGATCTTATAATCTCAGAAATACCCATGAATTTATTGAGCATTACATCTACTGCAGTACAGGCCAAATTTAGTATGAGAATTATCATATTTAATTTGATTAACAAAGCTATTCCTTGGTTGCCATAATTTTTGTTTTCATACATGAGGAGATTGAGAAGTAAAGGGCTTGGTGTATTCCAATGCAAAATCCCTGAGAGTAAGAATACTATGTTGTTTCATGCTGAATCATTTTTTCCAAAACAGTGCTGTTCATGTATTGTTGCATAATAGTCAATAATATTGACTGTGAAGAAAAATTACATATCTGGGAAAAGAAGGAACTGGTTCTAAAACCATTGCTTAATTCCGTAATTCAATTTTAAATCACTTTCCTTTAATATTTATTTTTTAAAAACTTTTATCTGGTGCATTGTAATTATATATAATACTGAGTATAGAGTGATAGGAACATACATGCATACAACTCTCGGAGTACTTCCCTCCAGGTTCTGCCCCCTCCCGCCCCTTCCCATACATGTTTTTGAGATTGGAATTGGTAATTGTATATATGTGCATAGGATTATTTATTGTATTTATGTGCATAGGATTATTACATTATTTAAATTGAAGAAAGGATTAAAGATGGTGGCATAGAGGGAGATAGCAAGTTTCAGTTGCTCCGAGACTTGGAACTCAACCATCAGGACTACTGCTTCTTGACAAGGGAGGAAAGGCAGCAAAGAATTTAACAAAACAACAGCAGTTGAAACTTGGCAAAATCTGAGCCAGCAGAAGACTGTAAAGAGCTCCACATGTCTCACTTGGTGAGCGGCAGCAGAGACAGCGGTGCTCTCTTGGCCCAACTACACCAGGACTGGTGTTTGTCAGCACTGAGTCTCACAGAGACCTCCAGCAAAGAAACAGTAGATTCTTTTGTAACCAGCACCTATAGACCATCAACAAAAGCAGTTGAATCTACTCTCCATTCTAAACAAAGACTAGACTACCTAGATAGTCCAGCTTGATTGTGCAGCTGCAACTGAACTCATCTCTGCCTTCAGGGACTGGGAGCACTACTCATCAAGACCATGAGTTAACAAGCAGTACCAGTGGGAAACCTCCCTGCACAGCCACAGGGACTTGCATGACAAAGAATAGACTCCCCAGGTCTGACTGTGCAAATCACCCCGCGAAGGGGGGATGGGGGCTATTGTCAGACACAGCAGAAACATGAATTAGTAGACAGCCTACTTAGGGACTTTTGGGCAGGAGGGCATTAGAATCAAAGTTCATCGAGCCACTTCAGAGTCTCCAGGGATCACCATAAGACAGCCAGCCAAGTTGCAGGCTTGAAAAGCAACAAATTTACACCTGGCCATGTTTGGGCACTAGAAGCATCATCAGGCCTTAATAAGGGCTCAAGTGATCACAGCCACCCACAGCAGCAGTGGTGTACCTAGAGCTAAATAACTGGGCCACCCAAGCCCCAGGCTTCAAACTGTACAATCCCTCCCTGAGAGAGATTGGACCCTGTAAGCCAGGAGGCCAGGAGCCTGGGAGAGTTTCACTTGATCACAGCTATAGGCTGGGAACTCCACACTCTCTGCCAGCAGAGTTTGTGCCTGGCATGCATGCATGCCAGTGATTGAGAGTGCTCCATGTGATCATATCAAGTATATCAGGGGCGGTGTCCCAGAGGCCATCAAAGCTCAGCAAGCCAGGCCACAGGCTCGGAACATAGTAGTTGCTGACCTAACTGAGTTTAAGCCTACTGGCCACAGAGACCAGAGGTCAACACTCTTCAGTTTCACTGGCTTACAATCAGCAAAGCAGCAGTGATGTCTATGGGTTATTAAACCCCAACCAGCAGGCTACAGACTCTGAAGAGAATATCATAGTCTCTGACCCTACAGAGTATGAGTCTGGAGATCACAGTGACCTGCAGCCAATCAGAAATTCCTATTTGTCTGCACTAAGAACTATATCTAGTTAAAGAGGTTCTGGGGGACAAACTGAAAAATTTGATTTTACGAAATAGATTGGAAGAGGCAAATACATACCTCCAGCATAGACCTTATTATAAGGAGATAACAAACAGACACAGGAACCAAGCACCAAGAGAAAAAAGATGCCAATACTATGGTTGTAATGGTGTTGGGGCTTTTTTCCTCAATTCATCAAAGGAAACCACTAGGAGTATAAATAGAAACCCTAAAGAATGAGAGAAGCTCTTTGCCAGCTATACCTCTGATATATCTAGACTATACAAAGAACCTAAAAGACTTTACACTACAAAATCAAATAACCCAATCAAGAAATGGGAAACTGAATTGAATAGACACTTCACAAAAGAAGAGAGACAAATGGCCAATAAATACATGAAAAAGTGTTCAGCATCATTAACTAACAGGGAGATGCAAATCAAAACAACTCTGAGATTCTATCTAACCCCAATCAGAATGGCAAGCACTAAGAAGACACAAAACAATAACTCTTGGTGAGGATGTAGAGAAATTGTAACTTTTCTGCACTTTTGGTGGGATTGAAAATTAATTCAGCTGCTCTGGAAATCGGTGTGGAGATTCCTCAGAAAATTGGGAATGGATCCACCATATGATCTAGCTATACTACTCTGGGGTATCCTTCCAAAGGGACTGATATCAGGGAACTACATTTATATGTGCACACTCATGTTCATAGCAGCATAATTCACAACAGACAAACTATGGAACCTCCCTAGGTGCCCATCAACAGATGAACGGATTACAAAATTATGGGATATTCACACAATTGAATTATACTTAGCAATAAAGAAGAACAAAATTATGTTATTTGCAAGAAAATGAAAGGACCTGGAGAACATTATGTTAAGTGAGATTAGCCAGTGACTGGAAGTGAAGGGTCATATGTTTTCTCTAATATGTACAAGCTAGGGAGTAATTGGGATACCAGTGGGACTTCTGATAATGGAGGAGAAACCTCAGTGGAGCCAGGGAAGTGACTTTAGGGAACTGGAGGATGAAGAATGAGGTTCATTAATAGAATTACTACCATTGACTGTGTACATATGTGAAAATACCCATGTCAGTTTAAATACTCTGTATTGGGAAGGGGAAATGGGGGAACTCACCAAGTGCTATGTGCATGTATGTCACTATCAACATTATGATGTGAGACTATAATACACCAATAAAAGCATATTAAAAATAAATTAAAGAGAACTGGAAAATACAATTCAGAAGAGAAAATTTAAAAATAGATCCTGAAAAATAGATAATTATCATGCTTCGATATTACTTCTAGAAGAAGAGTCCTTGAAAATTAAAACAAAAACAGAAATTTTAATGCAAATTTAATCCAAAGCAAAATTAGGCATAATCATACACAGAATTATTTTCATTATTGTTCTAAGCTTATTGAAATAGCATAATTGTTAACTTTTAAACTTGTGTTTCTCCCTTGACCATTTTCTTTGAAAGAGAAATCGGCTAACACACGGTTCATACCACAAGAATAACTCATGGCTATATATCATTTAGCCCAAATATTTTGGCCAATAACCTGTCTTATAATTTAATATAAATTCTATTGTGTTTTTTTCTGAATATAAAAGTGATAGTATAAATAATATCAAACCCCATAGTGCATTTGTACCTTTTCTAATTCTCTAAACTGACTCTGATAATGTACTGTGTTAATGTATTTGGAAGCACCTGGTCAAACTGATTTTCCAAATGTTGTTTCAGTTATTTGTGTGTGTGTGTGTGTGTGTGTGTGTGTGTGTGTGTGTGTGTGTGTGTCTGAATTGATGGAAATCTTATTTGTGAATGTGTGGAAATAGTTTTGGGTTGGTTGAATTGATCAAATAGTCAGATAATTGTCTTTTGATGTATTTATCTGTTTACTTCTATATTTTACCACTGTTGAGAAGATATATTCTATACATATAGAATGATATTTTGATAATTAGGCAAGTTTAATCTTTATTAATCTGACTATCCTGTTAAAACAAAATATAGATTACTTTTCCTCAATCTATATTTTTCTTAAATTGGACCCCCAAGAATATTTACATATTAATTTCCTAATCATTACTCTGTGAAATTTTAATACCAGTTAAAATGTATATCTGTTAATATTCACACACAGTCGCATAAACATTAATTCATATTCTCTCTCTCTCTCGCTCTCTCTCTCTCTCTGCATAGGCTGTGTTCCCATGTTTTGTAAATAAAAAATAATAAACTTTTTCACTCTTCCAAGATCAGTTTTAACATCTTTGGAGGTGATATTATTTCTATTGGGAATACATAAAATAAATGATCATTGATAGAGTATTTTCGGTAGAACCAGTAGGACCTGGTTTATTGTTTAATTATAACCCTGGTACAGAACTTTGAAATTGTTATAAAATATGTGCACAGAGTTTACTCTTTCCTTCAGAAAGTAGAACTAGTTCTCTTTCCCCTATGTGTGGGCTGTTATTGTGACTTTCTTCTAACAAATAGAATATGACAAATCAGCAGTATATGACTTAGGAGAAGAGGTCAACAAAAGTATTGTGGTCTCCTACTTTTTAGAAATTTTTTAATTTTTGTTTTGGATTGCTGGCACTGGAGTAAAACATTAGTCATGTTGTGAGAACTCTTTAAAAGTCCTCTTAACAACTCCCCACCTGCTGAGAGCCAGGCAAGTATTGGGAGCAAATCCTCAAGTGCCAGGGAAGCCTTTAAACCACTGCAGCTCCTGCCACAACCATCAGAACAGAAGTTGGTTTTTTTAAGCTTCTAGGTTTTCTGATAATTTTTTAAAGATATCGAACATATTAATTGACCCACTAACAGACCATGTTTAATTATTTTTACACATATATGATTTTCTTTTGGTACATTATTTTCATTGTGAAATCAATCTCATTGGATTATAACATTTAAATATCACGTTAGTATTCTAACTTTTTGTATTCAAGAATTCTCCAAATTACTAAGCTCCTAAAGCTGTAGTTATAATTATTTTATATTAATTAATTTATATTTGCATAATATTTGGAATTATAAACACTTTTAACATGCATGAGGCAGTGTTTGACACTTAAATATGCTGAAAATAAATTAATCATATTTTCCTACTTAAAAAAAAAAAGACTCAGAGCTATTAAATGTATGTGGCCAGAATCACACAGCAGGTGACTCAGTGCCAGGGCTTTGATTCAAAAATACTGCATTTTCCAAGGCCCCCTTTTTGCCTTTTAATAGTTTCTAACACATGACATGTGAGGATGAAAGAAATGAATTGGAGGACTGGCATTTCCACTAATAAAGACTATCTATTTGAGCCTCATTATATTGAGATATTTAAGTACTTTTTTCTGAGCATTTCAAGAAAATTATCAAATGACTGTATATATTAAGTGAATCTATAATCAATGACTAACTTATTTAAGTTTATCCTTATTTTTACTGAGGGTTTCATTATAAGAAGAAACAGAATGAATCAGAATGTAGGCCAGCTTCTCTTTATTGAATTTGGGTTACATGCTAGTGGGAACATAATATAGTGGTGGAGATCACAATTCATCTACTTGATCCTTCAGTGTTTAGATGACTTTTCCCTCCCATAAGTTATTTTTTATATATTAGTAGAGTATTTAGGAATTGGGACACATTTTTCATTGGAGTTATTGGAATCATTTTGATAGTGCTTGACATTTGATTGTTAAAAGTGTAATTGCATGGCTTCTCTAAAATTTAATAATTTTGAACAATATTTCTATGAAGATAACAATAACTACTTAACCTTGGATTGCCCTTTTTAATGAATTAACTTCAATCACACTAAAAAGGCATATTTTTGGTAACAGAAACAGCATCATAAGAACTTCAAAAACAATTGAATTTGATTACGTAAAGAAAGAAGACTATTATTTTAAAAAAAGAAAAATGTTTTTTGAATGAGAGTGTCAGATTTTTTTTCAGCATACCCAGAAGGATGGGATGTATAAATGCAGTATTTTTTTTTTACTAAAAGGATATTAAGATTGCACCAAGCAGAATGACATGCAGGGTTGTAATGAAACATGTGAATTTAGTTCACAGACTTATTTCATTTGAAATCCTACCCTGACGCTTACTTCATTTGAGACTTTGGACAAATAATAAATTTTCTTTGATTAAAATTTCTACATCTTTCTTTATCTTAAGTCACTGAATTTTCGCTTACGTTTAACTGTGTGTGTATGGTTATATGGTACTGGGGATTGAATCCAGGGGTGCTCTACCTCCAAGATACACCCCCAGCCATATTTTAATTAATTAATTTATTTTTTTAATTTTGAAAGAGGGTCTCACAAGGTTGCTGAGAATCTCGCTACGTTGCTGAGACTTGCCTTGAATTTTCTATCTTCCTGTCTCAACCTCCCAAGTACTGAGGTTACAGGCATGCACCACAATGCCTGGCTTATAATTCATAATTGATAAACTTAGCTCATGATGTTTGCATGACTTATTATTTATTATTATAAATTACTATTAATAATTAAGTACAAGTTCATAGAAAAATATTTGGCACAATTAAGTATTTAATAATGCCAGATATTATCATTAACAGCACCCATATTGAGTTCATACTAGTGTTGAAATCATACTAAGATTTCCCCTAGGAAATCTATACATTTCTATAAGTAACTGCATTCTATATTTCCAAAGGCTATTCTGAAAATTTCTGAATTCTATATTTCCAAAAATGGAGTTCTCTATATATTATGAAGTCTGCACTTCCAAAGCCTGTTTTGTTAATTTCTATTACCTTTGAGCCATGAACACTCAAGGTGAAAGTTTATTTAATCTTTAAATTAAATTAAAAAAATAATTACTTGATATTTTTATACATGAAGAATTTTGTTACATGGTAATAAGAATATTTATTTATGCTCTTTATCACTTCTTATATATGAACTTTTGGGAAAGAAAACCACACATCACCAGCTTTAACATAATATTTTTCTTAGGCATCTGATAATGTAGGATGCCTTTTAAAGTTTCTGTTCTTTATCTGTGTCATAAAGAAAAAAAGTAATTATCCATGAGCATTCTATTACTTAAATGCTATATTATGTAAATATCTTAGTTAATGGGAAGTGAATCTTCATATTTACATATTATATATGTCAAACATGTATATTTATATATATGAGAATTTGGAGATTTTTCACATGAATTTGTTTTGTTTTGGGATACAATCTACCTTATTTTAGCAACAATAATTTCCTGCCCTGAATAGAACGATATTTCTAGGTACTTATCACATTTGTGTTACTCTTTACATTTTATAAAACATAGTATACCCAACTATTGTCATGTAACACGTGGAACTTTTTGAGATTAGTGACTATTTTCCATAGTAAATACATGTTTTGAATGGAAGAACTTTTTTTCAAGGGTATAAATATGATGATTACTTACATTTGAAAAGGAAATGCTTAAGCTGAGACTGAAGTTTATTTTTAAAATATAAACCCACCAGTATATTATAAAATTGGAAAGCCATTCTTTTTTCCATTTTTTTAAATATCTTTAGATACAAGTTTTAAAGGGAGATGATACATGGTCAGCATTTCTTCAGAGAGGCCAATTAGGAAATTCGTGGTATTTTTTTTTGCTTGTTTTAGTAAATGGAGGAGTGTTACGTGCATGGACTGATATGCTAGAAATTGTATAAAAATTATGATATTCTTAAGCAACAGAAGAATTTGACTTCTTGATGATTGCCATTCTGATTGGGGTTACATGGAATCTCAATGTAGTTTTGATTTGCACCTCCCTAATTGTCAATGATGTTGAACTTTTTTTCATGTATCTATTGGCAATTTCTGTCTCTCCTTTTGTGAAGTGTCTATTCAATTCAGTTGCCCAGGTCTCCATCAACATGTTAATGGGTCACAAAACTATGGGAAATGCGCACAATGGAATTCTACTCAGCAATAAAGAAGAATAAAATAATGTCTCTTGCAAGAAAATGGAAGGGCCTGGAAAACATTATGTTAAGTGAGATTAGCCAATCACAGAAAGTGAAGGGGCATATGTTTTCTTTAATATGAGTAAACTAGGGAGTAATTGGAATATCAGAGAGACTCCAGATAATGGAGAAGAAACCTCAGTAGAGCCAGGGAAGTGTTTTAAGGGAAGGGGAGGGGGGAGACTGAAGTTCATCATTGGAAATACTAACATTGACATATGTGAAAATTCCAATATCAGTCTCAGTACTCTTTATGGGAAAAGGGGAGATGGGGAGGTGGCGGGGGGCACCAAGTGCTGTGTGCATGTATGTCAGTGTCAACATGATTTACATTATGATGTGAGATGATACTGCACCAATAAAAGCACATTAAAAAAAAAAAATTGTTCTTTAGATTTAGCATTTAATAAGCCATTGAAGACAGACATAGATGTAATGACTTTAGGAACATTGTTATCATAACAATATGGATTCATAGAACTTAAAAAGGCATTGTGGATATTTATTTGACTAATAAAATTTATTTAAGAAATTTACAAAGGTAATAATTTTAAGTGCTAACAAAGTAATCCTAAAAATGGCAAGAGGGTTAAATAAATCTGAGGAGATGTGTGAATGTACAAGAACAAAGGGGTAGGAGCTAAACTGAAGTTGTATCAATAAGAGGAACTCTTTGAGAAAATAAAAGAGATGAGGAGGTGGTAAAAGATGGGGGATTAGTAATTAGTTCCTAAATAAACCTTCCTCCCCTCTGAGGCATGAGCAAAAACAAGGAATAAGTAAAGAGATTTGAGTGGGTTGTGGTAAAAAGGTGTGAAACTTAGCCCCAGACTGAAAGTCATATAAGAATGGGGGTTGGAAGCTGGGCATGGTGGCGCATGCTTGTAATCCCAGCATTTGGGAGCCTGAGACCAGAGGATCCGGGTTCGAGGCCAGCCTCAGCTACCTAGTGAGGCCCTCCGCAACTTAGTGAGACCCTGTTTCAAAATAAAGAATAAAAAATAGGGCTGGGGGTATAGCTTGGAGGTAGAATGCCCCTGGGTTCAATCCCCAGTACTGACAAAAAAAAAGAAAAAAAAAAAAAAAAAGAATGGGAGTTAAGATGTATCTTCAGTGTGGATTCATTTTTGTCCATGGGTTTCAAATGAAGTTGTAGTGGATAGATTATTTCAGAAAAGTAGCAAAGCCTTTGCTCTTTTGGAAAAATCTCAACAATTTCCTTATTTTTATGCCTTTTTGGTATTGTTCCTTTGAAGGTTAAATGATTATAGAGGAAAATGAAAGTCATTCTCTTTACCACAGTATCAATGCAAATAATTCAAATGCATGGGCCCATTCAAAGCAGTTTCTTTAGAATGGCAGAGCTCCTGAAAAGCTCTAACAATCTCATCAGTCAAAATTCTGTGTCTGGTATTATATTCAGATGGAATTTCTGAATGTTTGGGAAATTAAATTGAAATCAACAAAAATCCCTTGGGCCCTGCATTGTTAAGTTTACTTGTTAGGTGTTTGTGACGGTAATTGATCTTCCAGTGCACCACAGACAGCTGGGTGTTCGTGCTTTAGCAAGTATTCCCTCATGATAGCTCAAAGAGTTTGAAACTTGTCCTCTTAGAATAGCAGGTTTTTGAGAAGTTATTTCAATTCACAAAGGACATTCCGGTTCCTATCGCAAGGTTAAGTGACATTAAATGTGCGGGCTTTTTGGTATGCTGGTGAACATTTTGACATACTTCTAGGATCTTTTAAAAATAGAAACACTTGTCACACCTGTCACCGACTCCACCCTTTTGTCATTATGGTAGGTAGTAAAATATACATATAAGCACATTTCCCATTGGGGATAACTGGCACTAGATTACTTTGCCTTCACTTTGCCGTCAAAACCCATATTTATTCATTTTCCTGCTCCCCTGACCCTGTTTATTTTCATCATTTAGTTATTAGGAATCTATCTCACAGTAACTATGTTAAATGTTGGTAACATCACTGGAAACAGAGCTGACAGCAGCTTCCCCTTTTCATGAGGTTTACAGTAGTCTGGCTAAAATTTTTCAAATGGGAGGCTTTAATTGAGATTGCATGCAGAATGTATTGTGAAGCATATAACAGAGTGTCTCTAGTATAAATCAGGGTGATCATTTGCAAACACAGAAACATTTTAATTTGAGTAGAAAAAAAAGAAATTTCTTTTGGAAAGGGTTGAGTAACTAGAAGGATCTAAGGGAAACCTGGAGAACTAGACTGAAAACAAGGAACCAAGGGAAGGAAGGCAAAGACAATATCCTGCCAGAGGGACTGCCTACTCACGTGCCCACTGTCTTCACAGTGCTATTTCCAATTGGCGGAAGGATTCTGCATCACATAATCATTCCATCAATGTCCAAAGTGCTGCAGCTGGTGTATTTTTATATTTACCAAATACAATAGTCACCAGGTGCTAGTGTCTATTCTACTATCTTTACACATTTTAAACTCACTTATACCTCACAATAACTCGAGCTAAAAGCTGTTTTGATGATCATTTCATCTTCCTTTTACATTTGAGGAAGATGAGATGGAAAGTAGAAGTCACACATTTTCTGAGGTCACACATAGCTGTGTCGTTAGCTATGATTATGGTGATTGTGACTGGTGATTATGGTCTAGTGGTCTTGCTCAAGGACAGAGAATTTGTGACCACTTTGTTTTCTGTAGCAGGAGGAAGCATCCTTGCTACATATATCTAGATTCCCTCAAGATGGGAGTTTGGATACTAATGAGCCAAAATGTAAAACGTCCCTTAGCCAGTTTGGAGGCTAGGGAAATGGCATACTATAGGAGTTTCTGGATCTCTTAGTAGTCCATGAAACATGTGTTTTCAGTATCTGGAGTGTTCTTCTCTATTCAACTGCTTTAACTAATGCTTTCTCAGTTCTTAGTATGCACTTCCTATTTCACTTTCTCTAGGAAGAACATTCTCTAGATGAGAGAAGCTCCTTTTATATATAATCATTGTGCCTTCAACTTAAATAGCATTATCATATCTTTTGTAATTACCGGATCCTTTGGTTTTCACATAAAAGAACTCAGAATTATTTTACTAGTGAGGAAAATCATATTCTTCTTGACTTTGTAACTTAGGAAATACAGATTTAAAGACACTTTTATTCATGCAGTAAAATTGCTGGTACAGTTACAAATGGAGGCATTACTTTCAAGTTAGTGAAAAAGAAAAAAAAAAGCACAAATAGAATGAAGAATTAAAGCTAAAAATATGAAACAAGAAAATAGAAACAAAAATCATATCAGTTCTAAAAACAAATATGTGTTTTCAACTTATCACTTAGAAGACAACTAACATCAGATTGAGTCAAAAGTTACTTTAAAAGGAAGCTATCAATACCTAATGGAGATGACACTCTAAATAATGCTGTGTACATATACAAAATTATCAACTTCAATTTCAATGACATATATGTGGAATGGGAACGAATGGGGTGGGATCCAGAGGAACACACACCAAGTGTTTTGTGCATGCATAGTCCTGTCATACCTCATTATGATGTTTACTTACAATACACCAAAGAATTGTATGTACATATTGCTTGGCATAGGCTGGGTGCAGTGACCTATGTAAGTAATCCCAGTATTTGGGAGGCTGAGTCAAAAGGCTCCCAGGCTCAAGGCTAACCTCAGAAACTTAGGGAAACCTTGAGTCAAAAAAAAAAAAAAAAAAGAGAAAAAAAGGAAAGAAATAAAGGAAGGAATAAAGGAAGAAGGAAAATAAATAAATAAATAAATAAATAAATAAATAAATAAATAAATAAATAAAGGAAGAAAGAAAAAGGGCCAGGGATATACCTTGGAGGAAGAATGCCACTGGGTTTATACCCCCATACCCCTCCCCCCAAAAAGGATATTGCTTGGCATATATTAGCCTTGACAAATTATGATAGAAATGTTTCTTCAAATGGTAACTAGAATAAAAATATTAATCCAGACAAAGTAGAGGAGGGAAAAGTAAAAGGTAAATGTTTTTAAATTATGAAACAGATGACTAAATTTTAAGAATTTAGAACTATTTATGCTTCAAATTACATGTCATATCTGTACAGTAGAAGCTATTCGGTTCTTTAGATGGCTACTTAAGTTCTCTGTCAAGTTAAACATATGGAAATGGCTTATCCAAAGTCTGGCAGAATGTATCCACTAAAATACACCATTTTTATTATCATGACTATTTTATCATTGCTATTGTCATTTTATAATATTTTAGCCTTACAAATATATGTTAAGAATATTGAAAGGATAGCAAAAGTCAATATTGTTAAGATTGTAATAAGAAATGTCATAAAAATATCTGAAAAATTAAGAGACAGTCCATTGTCTACCTTACCACCATTCCATTTTTTTTCTTACTAATAGTTTTGCCACTGTAGTGCAAAGTTCTTAGGAAAAAGACATTTCCCATTGCAAGTTTGGTTATGACTATCATGTGGTGCATAAAATAATACTATATTATCTGAACACAGGATATAAGTTGAGTCTTTGGAACTTTGTGAATGATTCTATAAAATGGAGAGGGGTGGACCAGGCTTCGGGCATAATCAGTTTTACCTTCATACTGATGCCTACAATAAAGATGCAATTGATGAGTTTCAGCAACTTATCTTGAGCTATAAAGACAAAAATTCCAGTTTGGAAACCACATGATATGGATTGTGGAGCAAAAGAGGCCTCATTCTTAGTAACACCATTGAGCTCTTATGTAAATCTTGAACTCCATTTTCCACACTTCCTTTTCATAACAAAGAAAGCAACTTTTGTTTAATTTGCTGTCCTTTTTCAGCCTTCTTAGTAGCAGCTGGTGATAATTCCCAATTAAAGTATTATTGTAAAATATAATATCAATAAAATAGCCAAATAAAAACACATAAAATTTATTAGCTGTTTTTATGCATCGACAATACCAATTAGAATATGCAATGAAAAAAAATAAGCCTATTCACAAAAGCAACATGATCCTTGAATACGTTGGAAGAAATTTAAGAAGAATTGTGCATAGCTTATATAAACATTACCATAAAGTTTACTCAGATTTACACAAATGCAAAAGGATATTATGTTAATGGTTAAGACAACTAAATATTTTAAATCAGTGTAGAGATATAGTTTTCATAACTAAATTTATTTTGGAATGGAAGAAAATTATTCTTAATCTGAAATAACAAATGATCAACTATAAAAAACTGAGGCATATAAATCTTATATTATGTACACACAATGGAATATTCTTCAGCCTCAGGAAAGAAAGAAACCCTGCCTTTTTCAACAACATACGTGAACCTGGAGTGCACTGTAAGTGAAACAAGTCAGACACAGAAAGACACATATTGAACGATCTTATTTGTGGAATTTTAAAAAGTTGAACACTTAGAACTTGAGCATGGAATAGTAGTTGTCAGAGACTAGTGTGAGAAGGAGATGGTGTTAGAGGAGCCGTTGGTTAGCTGAAGGAGATAGCATTTCAATGAAAGAGGCAGGATGATTTCAAGAGAGCTATAGTACAACATGTTGGCTACAGTTAATAGAAATGAATTTTACTCTGGAAAATTACTAAGAAAGTACAAAAAATAAAAAGTATATGAGAAAATACATATATTACTTACCTCAATTGAAGCATGCCACTCTGTGCAAATATTTCAAGACATGTTATATATGATCAGTATATTTAATTTCTATTTAAATATACTGATAAATAAATATTGATTTAAAGCCAATAAGTACATTATTTTAAATCAACAAAAATAAAAAGATCTACCAATGTAGCAGTATAGTTGAAATTGTGCCCAAATCATTAACTGGCTAATATGTTTTATTTATTAAAATATTTATATTAAATATATCTAATATTTGCTATCACATCAGTGACTGAAATATTTCAATTAACTCTTGACAGAAAAAAAATAATTTCAAGAAGCTATAAGAAAAATAAGTCAAACATATGTCAGAATGAACCATATAAATAGCAATATTGTAATGCATTTTGGTAAATTTCAAATTGTGATATATGCTTAAAATGGTATGATGAGGTTATATGTTGATTTTTGAAATATTTTAAGTAAAATCTTATGTAGAGAGCAAATTGCCTTTTTACTTTTCCCAAAATTTTTTTTATGTAAAGCAATATAATATGGGAAGCTGACATAAGGCATAACATTAAAGGTGTTGTACATATAACCCTAAGTATTCCTTCCATTTGGCCATAATCATTATGAGTGACTTAACCAGTCTAATCAGACTGAAATCAAAAGTGTACATCAACATAATGCTTAGAAATAAAGTGTGCTTGCGTCTCATGCATGAGGTTCTGCTTTCAGTCCTCATA
Source organism: Graphiurus murinus (assembly GCA_004027655.1). NCBI lineage: Eukaryota > Metazoa > Chordata > Mammalia > Rodentia > Gliridae > Graphiurus > Graphiurus murinus. The sequence goes on along the minus strand of PVLC010001812.1, from coordinate 105,968 downwards.
ATGCATACACACACATACACACACACACACACACACACACACCAGCTAGTCCAAGGATGAAGGGGGATATATCAGTCAATATTCTTGCTGCTATAATCCCCAAACACTGACCACATAATTTAGAGGAAGGAAGATTTATTTGCTCACAGTTTTCTTGGAGATCTTCATGTTTCAGTCCATGTCAGACCTGGTTATATCTGTGATACTCAGGGCATGTCAGTGGGAATGGTAGAGAGGGAGAGCACAAGGCTTCACTCTCACATTAGAGGCCAGAAGCAGAGAGCAAGCAAGAGGAAGAGAGAAGCCAGGCACGGTGGTGCAGGCTTGTAATTCCAGCATTTGGGAGGCTGAGACCTGAGGATCCGGGTTCATGGCCAGCCTCAGCAATATAGTGAGGCACTCCACAACTTAGTGAGACCCTGTTTCAAAATAAAGGATAAAAAATAGGGCTGGGGGTATAGTTCAGAGGTAGAATGCCTCTGAGTTCAATCCCCAGAACCAAAAAAAAAAAAAAAAAAGAGTAAGAGAGAACCATATATAATTCCTAAGCCACACCTTCAGAGACCTCTCCTTAGCAACCAACCCCTACTTCCAGTCTTGCTGCCTTGTCCCTGTGTAGGCCAGGGGGACAGTCTAAATTCAAAGCATTTTAGGGGATAAATCCGAGTAACTATGAATGGAGACAGTGATCAAATGATATACCTACCTTATCAAACCATGTATGTAAATAGCACCAATGCTTGGCTTTCAGCATGATTCAATTCTTATAAGTCATATTTATGGTTTAGGAATACTTGATTTGGGTTTTCTGTCATTCATAACTGAAAAATTTTAATTGAATTTGACTCTTTGAAAATAGTACACAGGCCTAAGTGTATAAAGTGACAACAGATAGTTTATTAAAAGATCAAAGCCCTCATTGTCATTCCCTTAGTAGAGGTAATTAAAAGGGAGATTGAGTTAGTTAGGGAAAGACACAAGAGAACCCATGGGAGAATATAACAGCTGAACATTACTACAGAAGGAAGATGCCAGAAGGGAAAGTAATGTTGGATTCACTGTAGGTGGGGCAGAAATTGGGAGAAAGAGTTGTGAAGAATCTTGAACAAAAAGAACATTCGTATCAGGACTACGCTTGACAGATTACAACTTGATTTATTGTTTTTTTTTTTTTTTCACAAAAACAAGTATAGGTACAGTCTAGACCATATCGTCCTAGGTCCTAACTAGGTGGTGAATAGATATAGTCTTGCATTTCTAGTTACACAATGGAATTCAGGAAAGTAACACCTGACATCAATGTGAATGGGGGTAGGTGAAGGTTTGAGGTTTTCTCCCTGGTTTTTATCACATCTTGGTTTACCACCGAACAATACTTAGGAGTTTAGCAAGCATAAGAAGCTTCAAGAAAAAGTCTACCATAGTGCAGTTGACCCTAGTGCAGCAAAATTTATCTTTTTTTATTGGAGCATTATAATTCCATGTAATAGTAGATTCCATTGTTATGTATTTGTACATACACAGAGCATAATTTTGTCAACTTTGTTGTCTAGTTGACCATTCCCCCTACACTCCTTCCATACTTTATCGCTTTCTCACAATGGCCCCATAAGCAAGATTAGAAACTGAGTTTTAGCCAAGGGTGAAACCAGCATCCAACTTCTGCTTCTGAAGGGGAATGAAGTGACCTGGGGAAGAGGCAGTCTCACTGCTCCTAAATCCTACTGAGGTCAAGATGACTCAGATAGCTACAGTACTTGTAGCATTCTGTAGAGTCTCCACCCACATATGCCTGACATTGGGGGATTATTATAGACAGCATACTACTGGATCATGAATGGGCATATACGCAAAGGTTTCTTGGTCCCATCTTAATTAAATTTTGGGGATTTTGAAGCCTCTTAAATACTGAGAACCAGTTTTATCTTTTGCAAGATAAAATAAAATGTTATCAGATTGTTTTGAGGATTATTTCATGTATATAAAAAGTATGGCAAAGGGAAAGAAAGAAAAGATTTCAAATAAAGATAGTTATCATTTATTTTCTCTACTTAGAATTATTCCCTAGAGAGCAGTGAATAAAATTTTATAAACCACTTGATGCTTTTGTTCTGATTAGAAAGAGTATGTGAAAAATCATGGCCAACTGTGCATTAATGTTTTATTTCTACATAGTGAATAGAGATATTTACACAATAAGATATCACAGTATATAATGGATCTTCAACAAGTAAAGCTAATATAAATACTAAACTGATAGAGCAAATTAATCAAAATAAATTGCTTTGTTATAGACTACAGAATACCTATATATGTAGATTTGATAAAGAATATATTTCTAACACTATGTTAGTAAAATTCAATAAATAGTATTAGATGCAGAAACTATTTGGAGAAACTAAGTGAATGGAAAAATATTTTACCAATTGTGACAACAAATGAAACATATATCTTCAATCCCCAGCACCATTAAAATGTATTACCAAATGAAACGTCTTTCAAATAATAAGAAAACATATATAGAAAGCTTTATTATACTTTCAAAATGGCAAAAGAGAGGATTTGCAAAGGAATTTTGAAGTGTATTTAAGAAATTATTTAAAAGCCCTACATTTTCTTTGCATATTTATCAAATAAAATTAATATAACATAAATTAATGGTAATGTATTAAAGGTTAAATTTATTGAAAAGGGCCAAATGAAAAGTATCAAAATTTTAGCAAAATACTTAATCTTTAGAGTTCAAATTATAGAGAATAAAATATCATTAGCAACCCATTCTAAATTTGCTTTCTCCCAAATTAATATTTTATTTATTTTGAAACCATGTAACTATTTATTGAAATGATTAAACAGTAAATTATCTCCTAAAGAGGAGTGCAAAAGAATCTCTCTAAACTGCAGAGCATTTAGAGTTTGAGGATACTGTCCTCAAACCTGTGATCCTCCTATCTCAGCCTCCCAAGTAAATGGATACAGGAATGCACCACCATACCCAGCTCACAGAATATTTATGAGTCAAATATTTCCTAAAATATATCTGTGGCCTCAAAATTAATATTCACAGTGTTTTTGCAGTCAATAATTTACACATATGCACAGAACAGCCAAAAATTTGAGTTACCAATCACAGAAGTTCCAAGCAAAGTAGAACAAAGCAGAACCTTATGCCTCACTATATGTCATACCAGTGGAATATGTAGCAAAGAAAAGATGACCATCACATGGCTTTAAAAGGAGCATTTTGCTTGTATGTATCCAATACAAACCTCAAAGAAATTCTATAATGCCCCAGAAATCTGAATATCTATATTATTTGTATTTATATTAATATAAATTATGTTATCATTTATATTTATATTATTATATAAATTTGCATTTATATTATTATATTCTATTAACATTTATATTATTCTTTGGAAAAGATTATAAGTATATTACAGGTTCATATTATAATGGCTCTGGTGTGAGGCAAATAGAGTTGATTCTCATTATTTATAGATTCTTTGTGTTTGTGTGTGGGGTTACTAGGGATTAAACCCAGGAGTGTTCTACCTTGGAGTTATACCCCCATCTTTTTTTATTTTTGTTTTCAAACAGGTCTCACTAGGTTGCTAAGAGTAATTAAGTTGCTGATACTGTCCTCAAACCTGTGATCCTCCTATCTCAGCCTCCCAAGTAAATGGATACAGGAATGTACCACCATACCCAGCTCACAGAATATTTATGAGTCAAATATTTCCTAAAATATATCTGTGGCCTCAAAATTAATATTCACAGTGTTTTTGCAGTCAATAATTTACACATATGCACAGAACAGCCAAAAATTTGAGTTACCAATCACAGAAGTTCCAAGCAAAGTAGAACAAAGCAGAACCTTGCTTTCTAGTTTTAGTTCTCCTTCTGCACATAAGTTCCATGTCATGGTCTTTTGCTGTCATTTTTTCATGTATTAATGCTATGAATCAATGATATCTATTAAATATCTTTAAACAGAAACATGCATAAAAATTGGTTATATTTTGGTCAGTGAAATGCTATAACCAGTGGCCCACAAGAATGTAACCATATATTTCCCCTAGCAACAACCACTCAGTGTTCCAAAGTATATATTTGCAGCACCTTCAGAAATCAAGACAACCATTAATTACTGTAAAATAATTATGCAATGCCATTGTTATGGTTCCAATGTGGAATGTTCCCCAAAAGCTCATATGTTGAAAGCATGGTCAAGCCCCAGTGCAAAAGGATTTATAGATGGGACTTTGATTTGGTAATTAGACCATGGGGACTTGGATCTCATCATTCCACTAATCAATGTGATAGATGAATGGACTAGTATGAGGTGCGTTGTAGGTGGAGGACGTAGGTCACCACGGACATACCCTGGAAGTTTTTATATTCACTCTAGCCCCTCCCTGTCTTTCTCTGCTCCCCAGCTTCCATGAGCTGATAAGATTTCCTCCATTGTACCCTTCCATCAGGATGTTTCTGCTTCAGAGGCTGCTGCTCATGGGCTGAATCCTTTGAACACATAAGCCAAAATCAAGCCTTCTTCTTTTAAGTTGTTCTTAACAGGTGTTTTGGTCTTAGTTATAAGAAGCTAACTAACTCAGTCATTAAGAAAGAAAATTTTTGCTGTAACTTGCTCTATAACAGGAGAGATTATCCTCACAATGCACCATTTAGGTACAACAAATTATTTTTATACTTTGTCAACTTATTAATAATTTACAGAAGAGTAAAAAAAAAGGTGGAAAATTTCACTCTTATAAGACTTTAAGCAAAGCAAATCCACATTTTTACTTAATCCTTCCTGGTTTTGCAATTACACATATCCACTATTGGCATTGCTACTTTAATGTAACTGTTTATAAGTTGTTGATATATATTCATTTTGTAAATACTGACTCCAGATTATAAGTGCCTCTCTAATTTAATTTGTTGATGTTCATAGATCTACTGCATTGTCAAGCTATAAAACTTTTCTACTTTAGCAATGCACAATTTTCTAAATGAGAGAATATTAATCTTTGCTCTATAATTTTAAATTACTTTATTTTAGATGTATAAACACCAGCTATAGCAATCAGCCATTGACTATTTCATTTTTGCATCATGTAATTTCTTCTAATTTTTTTTTACAAATATATCTTTTTTATAAATATTTCCACATTTTCTTTTCAATTTGGGAACAATATCATGTAAAGTTTTATCTAAACTTATAAAGGAAGATGAAAGAATTTTGTCACATATTACTATAGCAAAATAATCTACTTTCATGTCATAAAATATTCACTAATAAAGTCCATTATGTTGAATATTAACTGCATAGAAATCCATGTTTATTTTTGTCTTTATAAATAAATAAATTGCTCACTCAAATTTTTGTTTTGAAAACTTGCATCTAGGTTATCATCATAAAGACTAATAGTGTGTGATTGTGCTTGTAAAATTTACAAACCATTATCATTACAGCTAAAGTGATGTGATCTGTCCCTTTGCATTTATCATTTGATTTTTCTAATTGTGAAACAAAAGAAGGGGTTTACCCTTATCTAACTGGATATAATTTATGCTTATTGAAAATTTACAAATGTACTTTGTTTGAAAAATATCAAATGCATAAATATCTATAAGTTCACTATAGTTTTTATTTCTTCACTATTTACCATTTTAACTTATAAAAAGTAATTGCATATGTATTCTTTATTTTAGGGTAATTGTAGCTTAGGTTTGTTGTCTGTCTATCTATCTATCTATCTATCTATCTATCTATCTATCTATCTATCTATCTTCTTCATCATCATCATCTATCTATCATCTATCTATTTTTGATTCGGAGAATTGAACCCAGGGACATTCTACCTCTGAGCTACATCCCAGCCCTTTGTATTTTATATTTTGAAACAGTCTCACTAAATTACTGACGCTCTCTCTAAGTTGCTAAGACTAGCTCTGAATCTATGATCTTCCTGTCTAAGCTTCATAAGTACTAGGATTGCAGGTGTGTGCTACTACACCTGGGTTTAGGTTTTTTTATTTTAAAAAAGTAATAGAAAAATTACAAAAATAGGAAAAAATCAAAGATATCAAAAACAAAGAGAGTACTTAAGGTCCATGTCCAGATTTGATGGTTTGTCTCGAGGATATTTAAGGACATCTAGTTACACAGAACCCATACTGGATGCAATGACTGAACAGTTGATGGCTAAAAGAGGAAATATGATTCCTTGTTGCTATTGTTTAAATAAAAACATATAAAAATAAAATAAATATGTCCCCCAAAGTTTATGTATTGAAGCCTTAATCCCTAAATTTGTACATTGATGCTATTTGAAGATGTGGACCTTGGGAAGGAATCAGGATAAGGGGGTCATGAGGTTGGAGCCTTTCTGGTGCACCTATGGCTTTATAAGAGAAGCAAGAGAGACCTGAGTTGGCATACTCCTGTACCCTGGACATGCAGTGTCCTCTGCCATGCTGTGATACAGCAAGAATGGCATTGCCAGATATGACTCCTGGATGGACTTCTCAGCCTTCATAAATGTTAGAAATACATTTTTTTCATGTATTATCCATTATGTGGTATGAACGAAGACATTTATAGCATAACTTTAGCTGGTAATTGTAGGAAAAGAGGTAGAATTGTTTTTAGAAAATTACAAATTAATGTATTTTTTTGAACTGTAAATCTGTTCAGTATTGCTGCAATCATTAGATGAATATCTAATGAAAATTTGATAGTGAAGAGATGAGTCTGAAACCACATCACCAGTTGTGAGATACATGACATTGGCTATCTCCTGATGGAACTTAATGGAAATGACAATAACACCTGTAAGATATTCTTGTCCCAATCTGGAATTTGATTATATTCAAGCACACAGATTTGATTATCAACTTCCAGGAGAGTAGATAAAGCAAAAGTGATTAAGAATTCCATTACTAACCCATCAACCAAAACTGTAATAAGAACATTACCTAGAACAGATGTATGGTTTCTTTAATATATCGATGATTTGAGATAAGATGAAGGGAGTATTAGAGAAAAAAGAGAAAGGATAAATAAAAATAAGAAGTTATTTTCTTTGGAACCTCATTTACATGTAATAATTAAAATATGTTGTGAAACATTTGAAGAACTATAATATTGTAATTAGATGTTATTGAATATTTTAATTTACATCATGGGAAACATAAGTAATTTAAATGTTAGAAGGCCATGATAAAATATTTATGGGTGATATTATGTCTAGAATTAGTTTCAAAATGCTTATGATAAGAAGTTTTAAGTAGCTGGGAGTGGTAGCACATGCCTGTAATCCCAGTACTTGGGAGACTGAGACAGGAGAATCACAGGTTAGAAGACAGCCTCAGCAATGTAGGAAGAATCTCACCAAAGTAGTGAGAACCTGTCTCAAAACAAAAAAAAAATTTTTTTAAAGGTCTGGAGGTCTGGGAGTATATCTTAGTAATAGAATGCCCCTGGGTTCAATCCCAGGCATTACGCACACACACACAAATTGTAGATAAAGTGGGTTGGTTAGACATGAGTACTTTTGATACTAAGTGATAGTTAATTGGATATTATATCATAATTCTGTGTAGTTTCTGAAAATTTGTATAATAAATGTTTTGAAACAATACAGTAAAATATTATTTTCACCCTTTCTAGATACTATCTTGTGTATTTCTTAACTAGAAAAATACAAGTGATCTAAATACTTAATATTATAAAGGAGTCATTTTCAGAGTATGGTTAATATTTTAATATAATTCTTATACTTGGCATTCTATTTATTATTTCTATCACATCTATATTGCAAAATTTATTTTAAAATATATCCACTCTTCCTCTAAAATTTTCTTCTTTATTATGTAAAATGTACTTATTCTGGTCAATAATTTGATTTTTGCAAATATCCTACCTAATTCTCTCTTGATTATGTAGTTAATATTAGTTTTTATGAACTATGAATAGAAAATTAAATCCTAACCTTTTGATTTTTTTTTGAAACTAAAAGTATTTCCTAGTTTTGCTCTAAGTATCACCCATAACTTTGATTTACAGAAAGTCTGTAAACTCCCCTCTCTATGTCTCTGCTACCTTTGTCTCTAAATATTGATTGGCTCTAGGGCAGTGACCATTTCTTTTGTTTCTCTTTGCCACAGGTGGGGAATGGGTTCTTTCTATCTCTGCTTTCTAAAATGTGTAGCAGACTCTTAATTACACATAGTACTCCTGAGATCAAGCTGTAAAAGTTTATAGGATTTAATGGAACCCTTAGGAAGAACAGATTGGAAATAATTACATAACACTGAGAGTAACTTAAACCTGTTACTAGATGTGGATGTTTCATAGCCTTCTGGTCCAGGCCTATACTTGTATGTTCATTCCATTCCTATTTGTTACCTGAGTGCATATAGAAAATCTAAAGTTTTCTCCAACCATTGAAATTGGATAGAGTATTATCTACTATCCATTGCATAGCAATGTCAGAGTTCAAATGGCAAGGGTATACAGAAATCGTGAAAATTGCTTCTGTACAACATTTCCAGACCAAAAATCTGTCTCAGGAGTCTGGGTTGCAGCCAAGGAGGGAACATTACATAGAGCATGGGTCCCAGTAGACCTGTCACCCATTATATACTTTGTAAGTGGTACCTTTCATAGTAATAGTTTGACATCGCTTTAAGACTATGAAAAAAAATTTCTAGTGAAGCCATTTGAAAATAATATTATGAAATCTTTAGATCAGTCAAAGATAGTGTTTGTTTTTGTTCTCTTATGTCTACCACTCAGCCCTCATCCAATCACAATCTTCTCAGTTATTAAATATTGTAATTTATTCAGACCTTGGTGTTGCCTCTTCCCACAATCAGGAAAAGGGAAAAGTAGAAATAGCCATCTTTTTCAAAGATCGATTTGGGCTTGGAAGATGATTCTTCTGAGCCCAAAATCTTCATCAGTAGCCTAATGGTGCTCAAAATATAAATAATATCTTTGTTAAAGAAAGTGTGCAGCAAACTGCAGCTTTACAGTGAATAACTGGGATCCTCCCCTTTTTCTGTCTGCTACAGAGATCACCTCTCCTGTGACCAGATTGCTCTTCATATTCTCCCCTCTGGAAGTTCTGGAGCACAAAGATCCACTCCTGGCAGAGTTTCAAAGCTTAGAATAATGAGGGTCAAGAACACCAAAGTATTCTTGTCCAGGCTGAGCTACATAAAACCTAGACTTTAGGGATTTATGATAGGGTCTTTTAAAATGAGGTTAATTCAAGACTGCACATTTTTCTTAAACTCATCACCAAGACTATAACTGTAGTTATAGATTTGACTTGAAACCCAAGTTAAAAAAATAAATAAGAACTTCAAATGATTATGTGTATATATATATATATATATTTTTTATCTCTTCTTTCTGACTTTCTTTGAACCCTCTTTTTGTACTGAGTAAGCTTTTTCCCCTTGTCTCCAGAACTCCCTTGAATCCTGGAAAAGTCAAACTCAGTGTCAAGAACAGAAGTTTCTTGATCCAGAGGCTGGGTGGAGTGTGTGTTTGAACTCACACTGTGAGGCCTTCTCTTCCATTCCTTAGCTTCCTTTCTCTGCCTTCAAACATTTCCTTCACTGTTATTGAATTTCAGAAAGATTGCTTGACCTTTTATAATGTAGATTAAGATAAAATTTTTAATTGAGCATCTTTTCTCTTTAGTAATTACTTTTTTCTAGGCAACTGATTATAAAAGACCATTTACAACTTACCATGGAGCCATAGTTTACAGAAAGAGTATACTCTGGAATTATACAACAAACATTACCACAAAATTATGCTGTCACCTCAATCAGTACAATGACTCACACTTGGCTGTGAGTCCAAATTGGTAGTTCTGCTGATCTGGGTTAAGTTTGCCTGAGTTTCACTGCAGATGTCCAACAGTACCCAAAGTAAGCTCTAATATACCTTCATGAGCCTGACAGCAATTCAGATTTCATTCTAATTGCTGTAGTTTTTTCTCAGAATATGTTACTACTACATGATTTATTATACTTTATATATGTAATTTAATTCCAATATTTTTTCTGTATTCTCTTTTTTTATAATTTTTTTATTTTTTATTTTTTATTCATGCATTGTAAGCATACATCTTTGTTAAGTACAAATTGATAATGATATATGTGATCACAATTCTCATTTGACCCCTTCCCCAAATTCCCACCCTGCTCCCTCACCCTCCCTCCCTCTCAAGTTCATTTTAGTGAGTAACCTTGATATATATTAGTGTGCCCCCCCATCCAACCCCTTTGGTTAAGTCAATTTCTTTGCTTTCGAGGGGCTCTCCTTTTTCATCTAGAGACCCTCTTATGCTCTCTTATACTCTTTTTTTTCTTATTTGGGTAACTATCATTGATTTCTCTTCCAGTTTATTGACTCTTCCCTTTCTCATTTCTAATTTACTAATAGCCCATCCAGTGATGATTTTATTTGGGTTATTAAACCTTTTGTTGTAGTTACAAGTAGAATGTCCCTTGAAGAGCTCATATATTGATGTTCAGAGTTGATAATTAAGTTGTCAGGGTTTTAATTTCATCAGTGGAAAAAACCATTGTAATGGATTTACTGGGTGGTAACCTAGGCAGGTGGGGTGTGGCTGGAGAAGGTAGGTCCTTGTAGGTGTGGTCTTAGAGACCCTGCTTTTTGCTTTGAATCCCCTTGCTTACTTGCTCGCTTGCTTCTGACTGCCATAATATGATAGAGCAGAGATTTGTTCTCTCCAATTCTATGCTTCCCACTCCCATGCCCTGAGCTCTGCCAACCCAGAGTGAAAGAAACTGAAACTTTGAAATCTCCAAAAACTGTGAGCTCCTTTTTTCGTGTGAGTATGTGGTACTGAAAATTGAACCCAGGGACATTCTACCTCTAAGCTAATCCCCCAGCTTAATTTTATTTATTTTTTTATTTTGAATCAGAGTCTCACTGAGTTGGAGGGCCTCACTAAGTTGCAGAGGCTGGCTGCAAACCTGTGACCTCCTGTCTCAGCCTCCCAACTACTGGGATTTCAAGTGTGTGCCACCGTGACTGGCTGTAAACTCCTTTTAAAATATGTTTTCTATTTTATTGCTAAGTTTTTCTATTTTTCACTTGTTTCAAGTATGCGTGATCATTTTTTGGAAATTGTTCTCAAATAATTCTAACAGCTGAGTCATCTTAGTGTCACTGTCTGTTGCATTTTGTCATTGGAGTGATTTTCCTTCTTGACATGACAAGAAGTTTTCAACTATGTTGTATTATTAAACTTAGTATCCTACTTATGTTTATTTGGCAGCCACTTGTCTCAGGACATTGCCCAGGTCCATGTGGAAGTGAAACAGACTTATCCTCCTAGCTGGGCTGATACCTTAAGGTAAAGAAAAGACAACATTTTCATTAGTGTTGGGTCAGAGTAGGACAGATAGTGCTGTGTTTTGTTACTGTTGCTGTTGTTCCAGTAGGCTTCCCCAACCCTTTGACTAGAGGAGCAGGCTTATTGTGCTTTTGTTTGTTTGTTTGTTTTGTTTTGTTTTAAATATGTACCAAATGATCACTCTAACTCACTATCTAATTATCTGTATGGAAAATATCTGAGGCAAAAAGAAATCCCAGGAAACTTACTACTGTGTTACTGCTCCTGTCCTGAAGTCTCTAGCTGTCCTCCTCCTTCATACCTTCTATAATTGTTAGTAGATTTACCTTCATTGATTTTTAGTTGCCGCAGAGAGGAACAGGGAGGAATGAGTTAACCCTCTATTAGTCATCAATGTCATTCTAATGAATGATGTTTTCTTTAGTCTATTTCTAAGCTCTCTATCATTAGTATAAATTTCCTCTTAATACACTTTAATTTGCTATCTATTACTCTAATAATGCTGCTTAACAAACAATTATAAAACAAGAGCTTGGAACAATGACAGTTTGCTATTATTATGAGCCCAAATTTGGGGGCTTCTGTGATCTAAATTGAGCTTGCCTAGGCTTGCTCAAATATACATGGCAATCTGGTAGGTCAGTAAAGAATCCAGTGCCTCTAGGATGACTTCTGTAGAGATACTTCATTTCTCCTCTACATTGTCTGTCACACCAGATTGGGCACCCCAGGATTGATTTTATGGTACAGACAGTAAAGTCTTAATTGAAGAATGAGAATATATGTATATAGGATGCTAGAATAGACTTTTGTAGGTGGTCCCAGTGACTGCTGCCATGTCATACTGTGTGTGTCTCTGTGTGTGTGTGTGTGTGTGTATGTGTGTGCATAGACAAACACTCACACATGCTAGGAATTGAACCCAGGGCTATGAACTTACTAAGCACACATTCTGCTACTGAACTACTGAGTCTAACCGGAATATGATCTTTTAATTTTTTGTGGTATTGGGAATTGAATCAAGTGGCATTCTACCTCTGAGCTACACCCCCTATTTTTTTTTCATTCTTTATTTTTAAACAGAGTTTCAATAAGTTGTGGAGGGCCTCACTAAGTAGCTGAGGATGGCTGCAAATCTGATCCTCCAGTCTCAGCCTCCCAAATACTGGGATTACAAGTGTGTGCCACTATACCCAGCCCTGAATATAACCTATTGAAAGGTGATTCTGGCACTCTCCACATTAAGAGATAAGATCTATTTTCTGCTTTTCATGAATTAATATACTTTTGCCCATCAGAATACAAGAGAGAACTGAGCACGGTGATGCATGCCTGTAATCCCAGTACCTGGAAGGCTGAGACATGAGGATTGTAGGTTTGAGAACAGCCTCAGCAGGAAGTGAGACTCTCATCATCCTAGCAAAACCTATTTCAAAGCAAAAACAAAATAGGCCTGAGGATATAACTCGGAAGTAGAATGCCCCTGAGCTCAATCCCCAATAACACACACACACACACACACACACACACACACACACACACGCAAAAGATACAAGAGAAATAGCATCGTCAATGCTAGCTTGGAGGCCTAGGTGTTAAGAAATTGGACCTCTCATCTTCTGCTTCTTAATATTCACTTCTGGATATTTGAACTGCCATGTAGAAAGTCTTACCACAGAGACTATAGAAAAGGCTACATGAAAAGGAGAGCAGCTCAGCTGAACATAGGTTTCCAGTAATCCTTACTAAGTCCACAGAGAAGACCAGTCACTAGCTGACCCATTGAGCAACCCCAGCTGATGGCCAGTGAAACAGATGTATGTCATGGCTAAGCCCATCAAATCTCTAAGCAGAATTCTATGAGCATAACACAATGGTTTTTATTCTTTAAGCCTCCATAATTGGAGTGATTTTCTATGTTGCCATAAGCCATATTGTATTTCAAGCTTTCTTCCTCTTAAATGTACAAAGTTATTTCTTTCCACATGCCATTTTAACTCTATTTCACAACTGTCATGTTTTCACTTGTTGTCATTTGAAATGTATTTTAATATATTTTGAGTTTTGATATGATGCTTTATATTTAAAGCATATTGCTCAATTTCCAAAAACTTGAGAATTTTCTATTTGTCTTTTCAAGCTGATTTTTAGTTACATTCCACTGTAATCAGAGAATATGATTTAAAGTTTTGAGACTTAATTTATGGACTACAGTCTGACTACAGTTGTTAAATAGTTGAGGCATACTTAAAAATATATGCTGTTCTCTTTGAGTATAGTGTTATACGTGTTATTTAGTAAAGTATATTAAATGCCGGGTGTGGTGGTGCACGCTTGTAATCCTAGCATTTGGGAGGCTGAGACTAGAGGATCCGGGTTCACGGCCAGCCTCAGCTACCTAGTGAGGCACTCCGCAACTTCGTGAGACCCTGTTTCAAAATAAAGATTAAAAACTAGGACTGGGGGTGTAGCTCAAAGGTAGAATGCCCCTGGGTTCAATCCCCAGTACCGAAAAAAAAGTATATTAAATATTTAATTATTATATTGTCACTGACATTTGTTTGTTCTATAAGTTACTAGAAAGGTATATTAAAAATTCTCAAGATTATTGTGAATAGATTTATTTTGTCTCTTCATTGTGTGTATTGTCTTTAACATATATTGAGACTATATTGTTATTTGCTTACTGTCTGCAGATTGAATATTTCTTCCTTTTGATTTTTATTCATGCTTTTTGGTTATAGAGAATAGTGGGTTTCATTGTGGAATATTTACGCATACACAGAACATTATTAGATCAATTTTCTCCCCAATATATCCCCTTGCCTTTCCTTCCTCCTCTTCCCTAATGGTCTTTCTTCTACATTCATGGGTTCTTTCATATTTTTCATTTTCCCCCATCTTCCACATGAGAGAAAACATATCTTTCTGTGTAGCTTATTTCATTTAACACAACACTTTCCAGTTCCATCCATTTTACTGAAAATGATAAAATTTCATTTTTTTATAGCTGCATAGAACTTTATTGTGCATATATATCACATTTTCTTTATCGATTCATCTGTTGAAGGATGCCTAGGTTGATTTCCTGACTTGAAGAATGTGAGTTGTGCTGTGATAAACATGAGTATGCATGTGTTCTTAAAGTATGGTGACTTGATTCTTGGGATAAATAATTAATAGTAGTAAACTGGTAGAGAAAATTTTTAGTTTGATGAGGAATTTCTGCACTGATTTCCATAGTGGCTATACTATTTCACAGTCTGATCAAAAGTGTACAAGGGTCTCTTTTTCCCCACATCCTCACCATAATTTATTGTTATTTATATTCTTTATAAGAGCCATTCTAATTAGAGTGAGATGAAATTTCAGTGTTGATTTTATTTGCATTTCCCTAATGGCTAAAGTTGAACTTTTAAATATAATTTTTGGCCATTTGTACTTCTTTTGAGGAGTGTCTACTCAGTTCATTTACCCAGTAATTCAATGAGGGTTATTTGTTCTTTTGGTGTTGAGATTTTTAGTTCTTTATATATTCAAAATATTACTCCTCTGTTGGAAGAGTAGCTGGCAGAGATTTTCTCTCATTCTGTAGGCTCTTTCTTCATATTTTTATGCCATCCCATCTACTAACTTTTGCTTTTATTTCCTAAGCTTGAGGAGTTTTACTCCAGAACGCATTGCTTGTGCCAATGCATTGAAATGGTTTCCCTATGTTTTCTTCTAACAATTGTAAAGCACCTGGTTTTCTCACTAGATCCTCAATTAAATTTGAGTTGATTTTTGTGCAGGGGGAGAGACAGAGATCTAGTTTCATTCCTCTACAGAGAGATATTCAATTTTCTCTGAACCATTTTCTGAAGAGGGCATCCTTTTCCAATATATTTTTTTTCTTAGAAAATACAAATAGACATCTTAATTTTGAATAGTTCTTCAATAAATGAGCTATTTAACCTAGAATTCTTTGGAAAATTTTCAAGTAGCATCCAATATCACCAGTGTTCCTCAGCATTCAGTCTGGAAAATAGGATCCCTGTATGAAGTCTTATCAGCTGGGTCCTTCAAAAATATATCTGTGAGTTATGAGTTTTGTGCGAAGCTCTAAGACATTTGGGAATTAGTATTTGAAGAAACCAAACTATTTTAAAGGATTTATCAAATTAAGAAAAAAATATCATATTTCAAGGAAACACCTGTTGCCTAAACTATATGCATCTTATTTCTCATGCTGCTAGATTTGTTTGCATTTGCAGATTGTGAAGCGTGCACGTGTGTGTGTGTGAATGTGTGAATGTGTGTTTCTAACATGTACTTGTATATATCCTTTTTGTGTTCTATATGCATTACACAGGAGCATTAATGAGGATATATTAAATAATTTGCTCCACACTGGTGTTCTTTGTATTAGAATTAACAGAACAGCATTCATTAATTTTTCACTAATTTATCCTACTTATTGATTAAATTTGTACACATTTTAAATCACAGCTAAAATCATTTGTTCATAATTTGATCTTATTTAAGTTTTATGAAGAGGAAATCCATATTCTATTATACACTTAAACATATTTATTTTATACATATTTTCATTTTGAAACCAAAATATACCTGATATGATATTTTTAATTCTAATTTAGGAATTAGGCAATATTTTAAAACACATTTTACTTACCGTCAAGATTAAAACTGTTAACTTGTGCCAGTGGAAAAATATATTTCCAAAAATAATTAAGCATTGGTATAACTACTTCATATTTTTTCATAGTGATAAAGATCAGTTATACGTTTCTTGTGCACCATAATAAAATGTGGCACTTATTTTTTAAGACATCATTCTAGGAAATTAACCTTCACTAGTTAATTACATTCATTATCTGACAAACTCTGAAATATTCCATCAAGTAGTCTCTAAATTACATTGATCAGTTTCTGCAAAGAATGAAGGATTTTTAAACTAATCGATAATGTAGTACTCCCACTTTGAGTTAAATCTTTTTATCTTCTCTGATTAATGGGACTCAGCTTAATAAGACATAGATAATCGGGTCATTTAGAGTTGACATGGCTTTTAAGAAACTCATAGTGGAGGTGCTTAATACTATCAGGTTTTAATTTTAAAAAAAGAAAAAACCCTTGGAACTAGCAATACCTGATAATCCTAATAATATGAAATGAAACTAAGACAAGGATAATTAAGAGATATTGCTGTGTGCAGGGTTCCCTCCTATCCTTCATGCTGGAGTGTGATCATACATGGTTAGAGAAGTTTCAGCATCCTACCCATAGTCATTCACTTTCTCTTTGTAAAGTTTATCCTTATCATTGTCTTTGACTACATTTCCTGCAAATGTAGTGAACTCATTAATTAAAATGTAAGCTACTGAAGTCAGGAGCTTTTGCTTCAGGAGGCAGGGGTTTTTATAGCACTTTTAGTCAGTATATAGGATAATTACTATCATAATTGATAGCTATATATGTGTTTTTCTCAATTGACAGGAATTAAATAATATGTGTTTTAAACTTTTTAAAAAATGTTGTGTATATGTGTCTTATTTGAATGCTCAAGACTTACATGGAGTTTTGGATAAATAAATATATTTTTTTACACATATGACCATGTTCTGTATAACTTTCATTCACTGATGGGCTACATGTATGACAATGGCCCATGAGATTTATAATAAAGCTGAAAAATCCCTGTCACTTAGTAATATAGGCATCCTATGTCACTATAGTACAACACATTACTCACTTTTGTGGTTGATTGTGGTACAAACACACCTGCTCTACTGCCAGTCATATGAAATGATACCACCCACAATTATATGCAATATATAATTCTTGATAGTGATAATAAATAACTGGTTCATGCATTTGCTATATCATACCTTTTATCATTATTTTATACTGACTCTGGCTTATTAGAAAAATGTTTGCTGTAAAACAATATGCCATGGTATGCTGACAGTAGCCTCAGGCAGGTCATGTTCATAGCATTTTTTGATTACATTGAGAGGCTATGTTGAGTGATTGACTCATATCCCTGCTTTTGTAAGTGCACGCTATGATCACACAATGATGAAGTGACTTAATGATGCAGTTCTCAGAATGTGTGCCTTTAATTAAGCAACATGATTGTCTAGATGAATCCAGGTATCTGTTTTATCCTCAGTAAGAGAGTTAAAGCAAAATATCCAGTCCATTATTGTTAAAAAAGGGAATCTGATGAAAACATTTTAAGAATCTTTTAATACCTGAATTCCTGTTGCAGTTTAGTTGCTCTATCCTCTTTTAAATATGCTTTTTACTTAGATTCTATTATGGCTCACTCTTTTGGTTAGCCTCCTACATCATGGATATCTTTGAATCATTCTTTTCTTTAATATACTTTTATTGGTTCATTGTAAGTACTCATCCTACACTCTATATACGAAGTATAGAGTGATAGGAACAGGCACACACACAACACTTGCTGTGTTTCCCTCCGAATCCCACCCTGCTGCCTGCCCTTCCCTGTGCATGCCATTGAAATTGGCACTGATTCATTTTTCTTCATCTCTCTGGCTTTTGAACATTAGAATGTTTGAGAACTGAAATCTCATCTATATCCTGAAAATTCCCTCATTTTTCATCTTCAATGTGAGGAGTAAAGACAAACTTTTGTATTGAAGTAGCAAATTACATAGAAGCATACTCCTTTCTACTTTTTAACTGTGACTTAGGCATTGTTTTGTAACCTGTAGGTACCTGTGTCTATATGCTCCACTCCCTGAATCTTCCCAGTGTCAGCCATCTCAGCTCATATGAGTTTTTGTTGATCTCAGTCTTCCATCTTAGCTCATATAACCTTTAGTTGACAAGGAATCTTCCAGAATGTTAAACTTTGTTGCAAACATACTGCCCATCTTAGAAGGAAGCCAATCACACAGAGTGTGAACCCAAGCCCTCACCAATCAGGGCAAAAGGCAGAACTATGTTAGGGATAAAAACAAGTGGACTGTCCGTTTGGTGTGCTTGCTTACCAGACTTTTTGCTGGTTGTACACTCTTCTGTACAGAAGTAAATTGCCTTGCCATGTTACTTTCGATTTCATGAGTTTTTATGTGTGGCTTCCCTAGAATCCATTTTTAACATTCAACTGGGATTCAACATGACTTGTTCTAAAACAAACTTTTGATTTATCTTATCCATGAAAGAAATAGGTTGTAAGTTTGTCTTTTATTTCATAAATGGAAACTCCATCTTCCTAATTTTCAGCAATCTGTGTTTTTTCTTTCTCTTACACTCAGTTATTCAGAGGATGCTGTTTTTGAACTCTTAATCATCTATCTAGTGTGACCATTTTCTGATATTATCCTGTATCAGTGTGGTTTAAGTCACCAGCACTATTCTCCTGAGCCATTCAACTAAGAATTATTGTGTAAGAGATTGCAATCTCCTTTAAGCAACTGTAATTTTACAAAACTATCTTTGCTATAATAATTATGCTTACTCTTTATTCTAAAAATATTATATGGAAATACTACTCTTATTAATTAAAAAATTAGTCTGCATAGTAATGACAAAAGCAGAATGGGTGGAGCAATGTTTCTCCAGCTATAATATACACAGAATAACATTAAAATGGAGATTATGGTCATGTTATCTGGATTTAGGCCTGACACTCTACATTTCTAAAAGTTCTTGGGTGATTCTAATATTCCTGGTTCAGAGACCAACTTTCGAGTGTCAACTTGCTAGAATAAACTAGCATCAATGCACTCATCATTACTAATGCCATTAACCACTACTTGTCTAGTTTTATTTTTTCTTGTTAATAAAATGAATTTAACTATGTTGATGGTGCACACCTGTAATTCCAGTACTTGGGATGTTGAGACAGAAGGATCACAGGCTTGACAGACTCAGGAATGTATCAAGACTCTCAGTAACCTAAAATGATCCTTTCAAAAAAAAAATAGTGCTAGGGGTGGGTGTAGCTCAGAGGTAGAAAACCCATGGGTTTAATTACAAGTACAAAAGTGAGTTTGAAGAATAGATTTTTTAGAAGATAGCATTTGCAAATGTATATATATCCTTCAATTTTTCTAAGACCTTTACCTCTACATTTATTAATGGGTTGACATACACTAAAACTAATTAGGATTTTTTTTAAGAATTGGTTTTGTTGCTGAAATTAGCTTCACCTCTACTCCTCCAAATGAAGAGTTCTCTCACTTGGATTTGGTCTCCACAATCCATGTGCTAGAGTACACTAATCAGTTCCAAACAGGAGAGAACAACAGGTGCTACTCTTGAGATGCCATAAATGCAAATAGTTATTAGAATTAAAGCCCTATTATGAGGAGCCCAATAAAGTTCCTGCTGCTACCATAAGATCTCAACACCTGCTTTGTGGGTCTGTGTAAGTGTGAATCTGGCACATCTAGAAATTTCAATGAGAGAAAACAATTAGTCCAAATGATGCTTCCAATAAAACTCAAACACCTGGCAGTGGTAAAACTGGAGTTTTTCTGTCTCAAGAGAATGAGAAAATTAGGACTATCATGGGGGAAGCAGCAGGAAATACTTTAATTTGCTGTGGATCTCTTTATTTTCTCCAGTTTAGATTTGGAAAGTAAAGGATTGTGTTAAAAGATCATGCTTGGTCTTTCTCTCTCTGCATTTCTAAAAAAAAAAAAAAAAAAAAGAGAGAGAGAGAGAGAGAGAAGAGAAGAGAGAGAGTTAGTTTAAGAGAGAAAGAGAGAAGCAGTCAATAACATTTACTATTTTGGAGGATGAACCAATGTTTATATTGCTAGTAATGTGGAACTTACTGGAGTATCTTTCTCAAAAAGACATGAACACCATGTCTTTGTTCAGATTTGAGATGATACAACTAATGTTATTTTATAGGCCATTTGCTCAAGGGATCATGGTGGTTTAAGATACTCCTCTAGGAAGTTCACACATTGGGCCCACTAAACTGAAGCATAAGTTGACACATTACAAAATATATGAGGTTGGTTTTATTTAGTCATTTATACATTCTATTTTATTTACCCAGGATACCTTATTGGGACTGTATATATTAATTTGGGTGCCATGTAATATATGTATACACAACATAATTCCTTTTTGGTGAAAAGTTGTAAAATCCTATCTTCAGCCATTTGAAATATCCAGTACCTATTATTATCTCTAGTCACCATACCTCACAATAGTTCCCTGGAGCTCTCTGTGCCTCTCTAACTATAACTTAGTACCAGCTGATTAGCCTGTCCTCATCTGTCCTCCTCATCAGCAGCCTTTGGTAACCATCATTCTAGTCTTAATATTTTTGGGTTCTACTGTTTTAGATTATATGTCTGAATAAGATCATGCGGTATCTGTTTTCTGTGCCTGCTTTATTTTACTTAATGTAATTATCTTCAGGTTCATCAATGCAGCAAATGACAGCATTTTATTCACTTTTATGGCTGAATAGTCTTCCTTGTGTACATGCATCACAATTTTTATTTTATCCATTCATCAGTTGATGGACATTTTGGTTGTTTCTAATTCTTGGCTATTGAAAATAGTGCTTCAGTGAACATGGAAGTGTAAATCTTTGGATATACACACCATGTGGAATTGCTGGATCATATAGTAGTTCTATTTAAATATTTTTAGGAATTTGAATACTGTTTTCCGAGTTTCTTGAATACTCTGGATATCAACCCTTTCTTATATGTGTTCATTGTAATATTTTCTGTCATTCCATAGGTGGTCTCTGTACTGTTTTCTCCTATGCTGTGCAGAAGCTTTTCATTTTTATATAACTATATTTGTCTAGTTTGCTTATCCCCAAATCCTGAAGTATTTCTGCTAGTTTTCTCCTAGTAGTTTTTTAGTTTCAGATCTTATATTTAAATTTTTATCCATTTTGAGTTAATATTTGTAGCTCATGTGGGATCTCACACCATTTTTTGCATGTGTATAAACAATTTTTCCCAACACTACTGGAAAGACTTTCCTTTCTTTAGTGCATGTTCATAATGTCTGTTGAAAAAAAATTGGATATATATTTGTGTTTACTTCTAGGCTTTCCACTCTGTTCCACTGGTCTATGTGTCTGCTTTTATGTCAGTACCATGCTGTGTGATTACTACAATTTTGTAATTTGCTTTAAAATCAGGTAATGTAATCCCTCCTTCTTTGTTTTGTTTATTTTTTTTTCAAAATGGCTTTGTCTATTCAAGATTTTTGTGGTTTAATATAAATTTTAGAATTTTTTCTCAAGTTCTGTGAAGAATGCCCTTGGTATTTTAAAAAGTATTCCATTGAATTAGTAAAATTCTTTGAGTAGTATGCACATTTGAACAATATTTATTCTTACAATTAATGAACACATGATGTCTTTACAATTATTTGTGTCCTCTTCAATTTCTTTCATCAAGATTTTATATCACTATCTTTCCTAATGTCTTTGGTTGGGACTTTCACCACCATGTTGGATAAATGTTGTAGAAGTGGGCATCCTTGTCTTGTTCTAGTTATTAGAGTGAAAACTTCAGCTTCTTCCATTCAGTATGTTGTTAGCTATTGCCTGAATAAAATTGACTTTATTCTGCTGATATATATGGTTCTTGATGAGCCAATGTTTTATCATTAAAGGATGTTTGAGAAATGTCTATTTAGAACTCTTTCCCATTTTAAATTGGCAATAGAATTTTTGTTATTAAGTTTTCAGAATTCTTCATATCAATCCCTTGTTAAATTTGTACATATAAAATATTTTCTCCCATTCTGTAGGTTGTCTTTATGCTCTGTTTTTACTATGCTGTGTAGAAGCTTTTAAGTTTTATAAACCACATTTGTCTAGCTTTGATTTTGTTTCTTGTGCTTTTATGGTCTAGTCTAAAAATATCCATGTCAATTTCAAAATACTGAAGCATTTCTGGTAGTTTCCTTCTATTAGTTTTATAGTTTCAGATCTTACATTTGAAATTTTTCTACCTTTGTTGAGATAGCCATATCATTTTTACCTTTCATTCTGTTGATATGGTATATAACATTTATTGATTTGTATATATTAACAATCCTTTCATCCCTGGGATAAATGCCACTTGATCATGATTAATCATGTTTAATATGCTCTTGAATTTGGCTTGCTTATATTTGGTCAGGGAGTTTTTCATCTGTATTCATTAAAACCAATGGCCTGTTGTTTTGTCATTTTTGTTGTTATATCTTTACCTGTTTTAGTGTCAGAGTAATGCTGGCTTCATATAAGTTCTTGAAAGAATTGTTTCTTTTTCTTTTTTTGGAATTAGGGTGAATGTGCATTATTCCTTTAAGTGTTGAGTAGAGTTCATCAGTGAGTCCATCTGGTTCTGAGCTTTTCTTGGATGAGAGACTTTTTATTACTAATTCAGTTCTATTACTTGTTATTATTCTTTGGAATTTTTTCTGTTTTCATGATTCAGTCTTGTTAAGATGTTTATGTAATCATTTGACTGACAAATGATATAAGGTACATGTGTGTGTGTTTCACTGGAAATTAAACCCAGGGCCATTCTACCTCTAAGCTATAACTCGAGCCCATTGCTTTTATTGTTTATTATTATTATTACTATTATTATTACTATCATTATTATTGCTTTTGCTTTTTAAATAAGATCAGTAGGTCACTGAGAGTCTTACTAAATTGTTGAGGATGGCTTTGAACCTGAGATCCTCCTATCTCAGCCTCCCAAGAACTAGGATTACAGACTTGCACCACCATGCACAGCTTTCCTTTCCATATTTTAAAGTAATATGAGTGACAACTCTTTGACAAAGAAAATCGTGCCAAACAAGATATTGCTGATTTACTCTATCCATGGTATTTCTTAATATTTGTAGCTTATTCTAAACATTTTCACATGTGATAGCAAGAATAAGGTCAAATTGCATACTTTTTGAACATTTTATTGTGTTCCAGGTAACTTGACTAACTTAAATTTTTCCGATTGTGGGATTACCTTCAATATACTTGCAGGCTTATCAAACTATCATTTATGGAGCTATTGCTTAGATATATATTCTTACAAATGACTGAAATCAGTTTTCATTTGTAGAATTATGTATGTCAGGTTCTAAACGTTGTGAGGTAGGGTGTTCTCTAGTTCTTTAAGTTGTTCTCTAGTTCTTTAAGTTGATAAACTATGTGAGAAAATAATAGTCTTAGCATATATTTCAACTATAATTTCCCATATAGAATTATAAAAATGAGAACACTATTCCTAAGAGTAACTATGCTTCTCACTGATTTTCCTTCCTTCCTTCCTTCCTTCCTTCCTTCCTTCCTTCCTTCCTTCCTTCCTTCCTTCCTCCCTCTTCTTTCTCTTTCTTTCTTTTTCTTTCCTTCTTTTTTTTTTCCATTATAAGGATTGAACCCAAGGGTGTTCTATCTCTGAGCTACAACCTCAGATCTATTTTAGTTTGAAACAGGGTATTGTTAAGTGGCTGAGGGCCTTGCTAGATTGCTGAGGCTGCCCTTGAACCTGCAATCCTTCTGTCTTAGCCTCCCAAGTTCTGGGATTACAGATATGTGCTACTATGCCTGCCCAGCTTTCTGATTGGTTTTCTAGAGATGATGAGAATTTTATTCAATGCAAGGCACTTTTTCCCTCATTGCCTGTCCATGATAGTCTTATATCTGCTTAATAATATATCTGTTTAACAATCCCAGGCATTTTTTTCTTCTTTTCTCTTCACATCAAGAGAAATATGATAAGCCTTTTTTATATCACATGTCTAACACTGCATCAGATCCTATTTTAAACTAGAAGCCTTGGTATTGATCTTGACAAAAAAAGTTATTACTTGAAAGTATAATTTTACAAATTATGCTCATCAGAATATAATTTCTTCCATTTATTTTATTATTTCATGACTCAAATGCTATATGTTCAATTATAGATGAACCAAAGAACAGACAAATTATCCATGCCTTCACATTTTCCAATTAGGATACTGTTAATTATACCTTATTTCTTTGATACCAAAGAAACTACATTTCAGTCATGACCCACTTTTCACTCTATTTTTAATTGACAGTGTTATTTTCTTTCAATTAAATTGCAATCACAAAGCACCTGAGGTAAAAGCCTAAATAATTTGTACTAACCTGATTCTAGATGGTTATAATCTTTTGGTGGTGACTTCCATTATTTCTCATCATGAGGAAAAAAATGAGCATTGGAGCTCACTGATTATATACTGGGAAGATAGAGATATGATCTCTTACTCATGGACCGCCATGCATTCTCTTTCTTTCATGTTTCTTAAAAGGGATGAAGCACTAATATTGCAAGTATGCGCAAAGGAAAATTGAAGTAATAGCATATTCTTAGAAAATGAGAAAAGAAAAAGAAATAACCTAAGTTTATTGAAAAAATCTTTAAGGACTAGATATATAGTAAACATGAAAGAATATTTTCAGATACACTATATGTTTATACAAACAGGGAAATATATTTTGAAAATAACAAATAGAGTCAGTTTGTAGACTATGGTTTGAAGAATGGTATATAAATATAAAATCTGATAAAAACTTTTAAATATATTTAAAAGATTTAAAAGTAATAATTGCTATTCTCAGTATTTAAATTGTAAAAATTTATCATGAACAATTAAAGAATATGAAAATATTCTTAGACTATTTATGCTCTTATATACATATATGCATACCCATATATGTATATGCTTATACACATACATATACACACACACTTATACCACACTAATATATATATGCATACCCATATATATAGTGTATATATATTTGTTTGTATATACATACATATGCATGTACGTGTATATATCATATAAAATAACATGCATACACATACTTAGAAAAAATGATGGCATACTGAGAAAAGGTTTAAGCAAGTAAAATTCATCTTTCATATAGAACAATATTGATAATAGGAACAACTATTAATTATTTCTCATTTTCAAGGACATACCACCTCAAAATATGATCACAGTTAAAAGCTATTTGAATTCTTATATTTAAACAAAGGCAAGTGGTAGGTAATACAAATACATCATTCCAGTGATCGTCCCAAGATAACCAGATTCTGGATGCTTTTATAATATTACACATGGTATACATATATCAAAGTGTCACAAAGTATGTACAGTTTTTAATGTATTAAATTTATAAACACATTTTTCATAAAATATTTTACTTTATTAATCTTATATTAATATATTAAAGATTGTTAATGAAAACCTATAGGAATTTCATAAATGTAGATCCTTGCTTTCTGAATATCTAGAACTTTCTATTTCAATTAATAATAACCACTAAATTTAGACTCAGTTAACTTTTTAGTTTCCATTGTAGGATTTTTATATAAAGTCTTTTAGAACATATATATATATATATATACATATATATATGTATATATATATATAACATGATATAACTTTAAAAGAATAACAAGGGAGCAACATGGTACCATGGTAAATGATATGGTCTAAGGGACTTGAGTTGTAGCTCAGAGGTAGAGCACTTGCCTAGTATGCATGAGGCCCTAAGTTCAATTCCCATTAACACACACACACACACACACACACACACACACACACACACACACACACAAAAGATATTACCTTAATTATAGAAATGAGAATTAAATTTTTCTATGACCTCCAGCATCTTATTAAAACTTATTTTTTTTTTTATTTTTATTTTTTGCGGTACAAGGGATTGAACTCAGGGGCGTTCTACCTCTGAGCTACACCCCCAGCCCTATTTTTTATTTTTATTTTGAAACCGGGTCTCACTAATTGCAGAGTGCCTCACTAGGTAGCTGAGGCTGGCCGCGAACCCGGATCCTCCGGTCTCAGCCTCCCAAATGCTGGGATTACAAGCGTGCGCCACCATGCCCGGCTATTAAAACTTATTTAAAAAAAATTAAAAAATTAAATCAATTGCAGAAATCTCATTCCTTGCAATATTTATAAAATATACAAAGTATTGGGTAAAAATTTGGATTTCTTACATATGCCAACTAGTATTTTGTTTCTGTTACATTGCAATATTGAAAACTTTAAGTTTTAATTTATTTTAATTTTTGCAATGCTGGATATTGAACCTAGGGGCCTTTTACTCCTGAACTATATCCCAAGCCCTATTTTTTTTTGAAACAGGATCTCACTAAGTTTATGAGGGAATCACTAAGTTGCTGAGGCTGTCCTCAAACATGCAATCCTCCTGACTCAGCCTTCCAAGTATTGGGGTTACAGGTGTGTTCCACAGCATCCAGCTAAATTTCATTTTTAAACTATGATTTTTTTAAAATTTTAAATATTTTGCTCTGAGGTAGTAAATTGACTTGAGGATATATATATATATATATATATATATATATATATATATATATTAAATAAATACTGTTATAGTGATCACTTCAGTATTCTTGATACACAGGACTGATGGAACACATTTAAACAGATTTTGAGTAATTTAAAACTAACTACAACTAAAAAATGATTCATAGTTCAGGTTTTCAAGCATAAAGGATATTTAATTTACAAATAGGATAGGATGTTTTTAGTAACATTTCTAGACCTCACAAAATGATTATTGATTGAATTTCATGCCTACAGGCATTTTAAATGTGCTTTGTTTTAGAATGAACACGTTTCATATTTAAATATCATTGGCTCCATTGTATTTACTGAAATCTCATAAAGCAATTACCAGTCTTACGGAATGAGATTTAAGCCTATAAAATAGTTAATATGAATGCTGTTTTAAATTTTTAAAGCTACAAAATAACTGCCATTTAGCAAGACATGTTTTTCTCTTAATCTGTACAGATCAATATTTGAATTAGTACTAAAATTTTAGTTATAGAATGTGATTCTTAAGATAAAAATCACCTATGTAGTATATAATCCCATAAGGATAATGTCAGAATATTTCTGATGCTATTTTGACAATAATATGTGCTAAATAATAATTTTAAGGAAAAGATTCAGTAAAATTTTAACACTTTTCTTCACAAAAAGAAAGACTGAACAATAAACCCTCATATTTAATGATTTTGCAAGTAATGTTCACAATAAGTAATATAAACACTGATCCAGAAAAAAACAATGGACAAATGGACATTTGGTCCAACAGAATTAGGAGCAAAGTTAACATAAATCAGAATTCTGTAGCAAACAATAACCAAGCAATTCGCCATTAAAAAAAAAAACAAATTATGTACAGTTTTCTGATAGTACAGTCTAGAAGAAGGAATCAAGATCTAAAGAGACCATCATAGAAATTAAGATTAGACTAAAAGAATCAGGAGCCAGACATGGTGGCACCAGGCTGTAATCCCAGTACCTGAGAGACAGAGACAGGAGGATCACAGGTTTGAGAACAGCCTTAGCAATACAGTGAGACTTTTAGCAACCTAGTGAAACCCTATTTCAAAACACACACAACAAAATTAACAATGGTTGGGCATGTAGTTCAGAGGTAGAATGCCCCTGTGTTGAATCTCCAGTAAAACACACACACACACACACACACACACACACACACACACACATGATCAAGACATTGATCTTAATTTCTATGATGGTCTGATGTTCCATTGGTACTTCTGCATACCTTAGGGAAATTAGTTCCATTCTTATGGAACAGAGAACACCCCCACCTGTGGAACAGGGACTGAAATGTACACTGAGATAGTTGGGGTTATATTTCTCTTTTTTGGACTCACTAGGAAACAAAATTCAGACAGAGAGCCATACTAGAACATAGGGCATTACCATTACACAAGTATCTTACTGGGGCAAATGCTCAAGGGCTAGCAGCTTGTTAGGGTTATATGGATGAATAAAACCCTTTTTATGCTTCTAATTAGAAGAATAATAATTCTCTCTATTGGAAGAATACCACCCATGTGACTGAGTTGTTCTCCTCTGCTTTTGCTACTTATCACCTGCCCTTGGCTCTAATTTATGCATTAATGAATATAATGTTTATGGGAACATGAAAGAATAATCAAAGACAAAGCAAAAAAAGTAGCCTCTAAACTTCTATAGGCTTTTGTAAGCATATACAATTCTATAGCCTACAGAGGATTCTGCTAATACTGTGGGGGGAAGTTAGGCAGAGCTGAACTTGACCTTGAATAGTGCTGGAAGTAGAACCAGATTGGAGCATATAAATGTAGTGTAACAGGACTAAGATTTATGGTCCTGAAACAAAAGAGTGTTAATAAAGTAAAGGAAGTGCCACAAAAGGTCAAGGATGTTTCTGAATTCTTGGGAAGAATGGTTCAAGCTTATCCATGCTATACAGAAATGGACCCTGAAAGCTTGACATTTATAGGACAAAGTACTCCAGACATTCAAAAATCCTACAAAAACTAGATGGGGCTTTCCGTGTGAATCCTTCTCAATTTGTGGACATTGCTCTCGAGGTTTATAAGAACAGGGAACAAATATGAAACAAGAAGATGCAGACTGGAATGCTGTCTTTTTTATTAGATTGTAGGGGAGGGGAGAGGAGACAAGAGTTTGCTGGGATGAAAAGATCTCTCACAGAAGAGGTACGAATTCCCTGGGGGGAAAAAATAATGCACCCACAGCAAACCAAGAGATCAATGGAAAAATGTATGTCATTAAAGTTACAGCAAAGTCAGTTTAGCGATTGACTTAGAGGGAGGAGGAGGGAGTGGGGTGGGAATTGGGGAAGGGTTAAATGAGAAATGTGGGCATGGATGTCTTTACCTATACTAGCTTGTACCTAACAAAGATGTGTGATTACAATGCACCAAATAAGGGGAAAATGGAAAAAAAAAAAAAAAGATTTGTTAAAGTTATACCTGGAGATTTTGGACCTATGTAATGCAGAGTCCATTTCTATTAACCTGGCAGAAACAGCTAAGACATTTGTAGATTGGCTTCAAGCCTTGGTCACTACCTGCCCCTCATTTACCTCCTTGCTAGGAGGAATTATCGTAGCAACAGCAATAGTCATTCTAGGTTTATGCATTCTACTCGTTGTACACCTTGTGATCAATGCCTATGTTAGTATATGAGCAGATTTACATGGAATAAAAATGCAAGCACTACCTCACACAGGGCCTAGTAGTTAATGACGGGTTCAATTTTCTCAGGGCAAATCAACCTAAGACAGGGCTCATTGAATGACTCATTGAGATCCCATGATGGATAAGATTAAGCACCTGGTAGGAAACAACCTAAAACAGGCACAGTCATTCGTGCATTTTAAAATAAAAATGGGGGAGTTGTGGGAGCCCAGTTGGGCCCTTTCCCCCCTGGCAGTTGCTATCTGCATATATGAGTAATTATACTGACTCTTCGGCTATGGCTACATTGGCGTCTTGAAGTCTGGAGATTGTCCCTAGGATGCGTAGATGAAAGACCCTCCCACTTCTTAGAAAGTAAATATATGACCCTAAAGGATTATGGTTTTATGACTCTAGAAAGTTTGCTTGACCAGGCTATGTTAAGAATGTGAGCTATACGTGTAAAACGAAGAAGTGGTGCTATTTGTGATCTGACAATGATTGATATGTCATAAATGTCTATGTAACCCTGTTGTACTCAAGAAATGTATAAAAAATCCGTGCTGAAAAAATTAATTAATTAAAAAAATAAAGTTATAGCAAAACAGATTCCAGAAACCTTGCTCCCCAGATGATGGGAAGGGATGGATGTGGAAGGGACAGATGCTCCAAGGATATATGAAGAAGCCTAGAGGCTCTCACAGATTTGAGAGACCCCAAGTATATTTCATCTTGAGAGCTACACACACAACTGATGGAGAATAGGCTCATTGGTATTTAGTAGCAAATAAGTGGCAATGATGTACATCAAATATCCAACTGGGAGAAAGGAAATATACTACTACTTTTGTATCAAGAGTACTAGGAGTTATCTAAGATTGGTTTGTTTCTTCAAATCACCTGAATATCATTTGCAGCATGTTTTTAATACACAGTTTTCTGTATATGCCAGAGTATCTAATTCCCCTTCTGAGATAGGGAATCATTTAATTTCATTTAATGTCTTTGTAAATCATTTAATTTATTTGCAAATTTAATGTTCAAGTAGCCTTTTCCCCCTGGGGAAACTGGAAACACAGATTCCTTCCAAACACTCCTTGCAGATGGCCTTCTTCAAGCTGAAATAAAATAGTTCCAGAGATATTTCCTCCAAAAATCTAGAGAATATAAGACCCAAAGTTTTGGCAACTGGTGTACAAAGTAAAACAACAAATGCACAACCTATTAATTATGTTAAAAGAACAGCATGGGGCAGCCAACCTAAAACAGTGCCTATAAAAACAAGATGCCCAACAGGGCATTCAGACATTTTTATCAGAAAGATTTAAAATGCAGTTATTATATCATTTCAGTCCCTTAAAATACCCCAATTCTTCTGTTTGTAAAAGCTTTATTGTTATGGATATAGATTTGTATCTGATATCCAGCTAGTGGTGCCAGCCCTTATACTTTGATAACAAATGTCTTCATATTATGTGAATGGTTCTTAGCATCAGATCTAAAGGATGTCTTCTTTTGCATATCTTTGGAAGAACAGTTTCAGCTTTTATTTACTTTTTTAATGGCAAGACCCCAGCACTAGGGTCACCAAATAATTTTGTTGGTCTGTGCTCCCCTAGGGATTCAGAAACTCTACCACCCTTTTTGGAGAAGCTCTGGCTAAAGGCTTATATTACCTTGGGTTAACATAAATGTTGTCCTTGTACTTTGTGGACAACTTAATGCTGGTTTCACTTATGAATTGTGTCTTCTCTGGTTACAACAAGGAAAACAGTAACATCAAAAAGAAAAATTAAATGGTCATTTGAAGAGAAAGATTAGAAAACCTTGTAATGATGGCCAATCTACTGCTTCAGGTAAACTTACCTAATTTTGTACCTGTATACTCTGAAGAAGACATGAACAATCAAAGGACTGAGGTCTTACAGAAGACTCCCAAGGAAGGAAACAAACTACTTAGGGAACAGAATAATATTGATATCAGAAGCTCTTCTGCACACAATACTAATGCAAATTCAGCAGTAGAGTAGAGATACCACTTCACAGTAGATTTAAAAATAAGTGACTGCTCCTTGTGTCCATTGGTGGTGTATTCTATTATGCAGGGCTACTTCATTTATGCCAAAAACAGCCTTAATATAGCCCTACATCCTGATGATGGAAACTCAAGACTAAGGTGAGGATTCTAACAAAGACTGGCAAACAAACTTCACTCATGCCCTGATCCCCCGGCAACTAAGTAGGTACCTTTTTTAGATGGGTTGACACCTGTTCTACCCAAATAGAAAAAGGATCTAAACTAGTTTAGAATCAAGATATGGAATACCAAAAAGCCCACAAAGTTATAATTGTCCTGCTTTCATTTCACAAGTCATACAATAGGTATTTAAAACTATGGGCAATCAATATTTGTCTGGGAGATCCCAATCAACAAGGAAAACTAAAAAGAAAAATAATGCCTTAAAAATACAATTGTGTGGAGAATGAAATCTGACTTGAAATGGCATTTTGTTCATCCCCCTACTATAAATACAGGTGGTTCCCCAAAGGAAGGTAAAATTGAGTCCTTTGAAATTTCATATAGATGACCATGTCAGCCTTATCCACAGATCGGATATTGGATTTCACCTTTAAAGCATATCTTCTCAAGAACTATTTAATCTTTAGGGTTACCCTAATTTCTATATATAAGTTTGTTTTTTATAGTACCTTTCAGATGTTCCATTTTACCACTTTCATCCTGCTGATTCAGAGCTCCTAAAGACCTGGGAAGAATATGCTAGTCAATCAGCTCACCATAAAATAGACAGGATCCTGTAGTATGTCATTAAATATCCTGTTCTTCTGTTAAATTGGCAACTGGTAGGTCATGGATGCATCTTCCTCAAATTAAGGCAGCACCTGATGAATCTCCCCAGAGCTGTGACCAACAAGATTACTGGGCAGCACACCCACATCCAACCAGAAGTTTTTATTCTGGAGGGGTAAAGAGAATTGGAAAAATAAGTTAAAAAGAAAAACAACAACAACAACAAAAAACATTTGTGTCTCTCTTTTTAATTTGAAAAGAAGACAAATGTGTGCCCCATCTTTGTAACTTGTATTCTTACTCCACTGGTGGCGATTTTTTATTGGTTTATGTTCTGTGTCTTACCAGATGGCTGGAATAATTTGAATTGTAGCTACCTGTCTCATGGAAAAGATGCAACCTAATTTTTGACAGCTCAACATGTGCAGGCTCCTTGCCCTTTGTATTGTCTCTACTCTGTCTTGGAGTAACACTGCTTGATTAAGACTTTTCACAACCCAAGTAAACCAGGAAACTTAAATCAATGTAGGATATACATCTAATGCTCTTATCAGTTTAGGATCATAGTACCCCTTCATGGTGCCAGGAATAAATTTCAATTCTGTGTCCACCCCTCCTTCATAAAGCCCTACCATAAATCAGGTAAGGTGATGTAATGTATATCTTATTAAGCTGTCTAAACTGCACCTTGTTTTTTTCTATCACCTTCTGTACTATTAATGAGATATAGAATATATAGTGAAAAATGTTCATCCCCTGTACATAAAAAAATAAGCTGGCTATTTAACAGTGTAGAGGTTGAAAGGGACAAGACATTTGTCACATCATGAGAATTTTTCATGTGGAGAGCCTACATCAGAGACCTTTCTCAGAGGTCAAAATATGGGCTGAAATACTACATTTTTGCTATGTAAGGCATTTTATAGACTAAAAGCAACTGAAAAGAAAGAAAGAATATGGTGACCATGACAGACAATACATGTACTGTTAAGAAGTCTCATGACTTAAATCTCTCACAGGTATTACACAAAGTAGAGAGTGAGGACCCTTGTTTTTTTTTTGTTTGTTTTGTTTTGTTTTGTTTTCTTTAAAGCTGAACATTGACTACAAGCTATCTATGATGTGCTCCTGAAAAATGATCAGATCAATTAATGAAATTTGTATGGAATTATACATGCTTGTACTTTTATTTGTGAAAAAGTACCAAATAGATACCTATTGGCTATTTCCTATCTATAAAGCTGGAGAATCAGTGTAACATGTTTATGGGCTTACTTGACAAGTGTTTTTCATGTACATATGCTTTGGGTAACAAATATTGGTCATATATCTTGCCCATTTTGCTAAATCTCTCCTAGGATTTATAAAGTTATATTTTTCTGTTGTAAAAAAATGTAGGAGAATTTTTAAGCATTGGGATGAGATTATAGAAAAATATTGGGGAATATTAGCAAGGAAGCTACTGAGTATGATTAGACTATCTCTGTTTGCTATTTGGAACTTATCTATATTAGGCTACTGCCCTCCCACAGATGCTAGGAGATGCAGCAGGCCCTATCACTCAAGGGTCACATTTCAGAGAGATGGCTCTAAGGTCCTTGAGAAAGACGTTCTTGGGTTTTGAAACTGACAGGAACTTGGTAGAGGATTTAGAGGGAAAGTATCTATAATTTATAGGAAAATACTCTAAGAAAAGTGGATATGGGGCCTACTGTCAGGAAAATGCCTTTCTAAAGTTTAGTCAAGCTTATAGATATGTTAAATCTGTCTTGATCAAGACATATAATAAATATTATGTTAATAAAATATAAATAAATACATTAAGATAGGATAAGTGAGTCATAATCTATTGCTAATAATGAATCTAATTTTATACACTTGAAATCCACAAAAGTATAAGAGAAGTTTTATGCATTTATGTAAGTTGTTTCACTACTTAAAGACTATTGTATCTATTAAGTGATAACTCATGATACATATTAGATATGTATTTATTATGTTAAAACTTTTGCATACTTGCTTAACTTCCTGTTGGAAAATTTGGAGAAAATCCGTTATATATCCAACAATGACAGAAAAAACAAACAAACAAATAAGCAATTTTGTTTAGTAGAAGCTTATCTACAGTTCATGTATAAATGACTCTGTATTCAATATTTTAATGAATCAGAAATTATTGGTAGTAACTCCTCATTGATTTTAGAAATATTTATCTATATAAAGTGGAGAGAGTATTCCTAAATGAGTAAATGGGTGAAATTTTTTTAGTATTCCACATCTGTGATATACCTCCTACATGTAAATAACCAATTCCTAAATTTAGGAATGTGTGCTTCATTTGGCACTGAAATTTTATCCTGGTATCAGAGAAATGCTCACTCTTCCCTCTTCCCCAATTGCCATCCTTTCAAAGGTTAAATATTATTTGAATGGAGGGAAGACTAATGGAGTGAAAACCAACTAATAAAGCTGTCAAGAAAGTTTGCAATTTGCTGTGATTTTCAGCCATTATTAGAATAATCTCTATAGTAAGTGTGATTATAAACCATTATTTATAAGTTCAGAAAGATATAATCTAAACATGTCAATCAAAAAAATCTTAGCCCTGTCATTGTTCGATGAAACATAACTACAGTGAGATAAATCAGACCTAGTTAATGAGACTGCATGATTTAAGGAGTTGTGAGTCTGTAACATTTCAAATAAATCACAATTTTTGTGCTTACCCTGGGTTCCCATACATTTCAGTCAAATAGCTTATCTTGGACATTGAAATAAAGTGGATCACCAGGTTTTGGTGGAAGTAATCTCTTGGATTTAACCTTTTAGAACTGGGCTGGGAAGCATATGTAATAAGAAGCTATGGAAGAGGATACCTGCTTTCCATGTTAAGAAAGTGTTTCAAGAGAGCAGAAAAATAACTTATCCTTGGCATTAGCATAGCCTTGCTATTTTAATTTTATAGTCTAATATGGCCTAGGAACTTCTATAACACATAAAGAAGACTTAAGGCCAATTTTCCTTTTTTTTTTTTTTTTGTACTGGGGATTGAACTTAGGGGCATATTACCTACCCTACTTGTAAGGTACATCCTCAATCTTTTTTGGAAATAAGATCTTGCTAAATTGCTGATCCTGGCCTTAAATCTGCCTCAGCCTCCCAAGTACTAGTATTCCAGGCATGCACCACTGGCCAAGGCTGGTTTTTCTTAAGGAAAATAAACACTTTTAATAAGTATTTGGTGCTCAATACATTAAATGATCCTTTAGATTTGAAAAGGATGTTTCACACTATTAATTATTTCAATCACTATCTTTATAAAGCTACAAAATTTAAAATCTGAGAAGGAATTTATTCAAACTCCTCTCAAGAAAAGAATCAGTGGATTATATGCATTTATGTGAAATAAAATTATAAAGTTTGTTACCTATAGCTGAGTAATATTTAAGAAAAATACTTTAATTAGTCAGTATTACAATTATTTTATTGCAATCAAACTGTTTTATTTTTCTTCTCTCTTTTTTTTTTGAATACTAGGGATTGAACCCAGGGTCATTCTACCTCCAAGCTACACCCCCAGCCCTATTTTATTTTTATTTTGAAATAGGGTCTCATTAAGTTGGGGAGGGCCTCACTATGTAGCTACAAACCTGTGATCCTTCTGTCTCAGCCTCCCAAGTATTGGGACTACAAGTGTGTACCACCAAACCTGGCTACAAAATGTTTCCTAAATATTAATATTTAAGCAAAAACATTTATTATTTATAAAAAAGTTTTTAAAATTTATTTTAAGTGAAAGAAGGGAAAGAAGGAAGAGAGAGAGAGAGAACAACTCTGCTTTGGCCTATAAGTTGTCAATGCTTTGTAACAAGTAGCAGCTCTAAAGAAAAATTTCAATCCATTATTCAGAGAAGATGGAAAGCATGCTATATTTTTAATGGTTCAACCTAATCTTATATGTATGTTGAAAATACAGAGTGAGCAGAATGATAAATTTTTATCATCAATTTTCATATATCTTGGAAAGATACACACCTGGAGGATTTTTGTCTTGGATACAAATATTTAGTTTGCAAAGTGAACTTGGGAAGAAAGCAGACACATTTAGGAGGAGGATCGTGATAAGCATCCAATTGGACTTACAGAGGCAGAAGGAGAAATCAACACAGGGAAGGACAAAATGCATCTTATAGCAATTATCTGCAAAATGGCAGCAGCTGTTCAAGCTTTGGGATGATTGGAATTCTGAGAAGTCCAGATAGAAAACATATGGTATAGTTCATCACAAAACCATTTAAAGCTATTATTGTTCATGTTATATCTTTATGTTATTCTCAGGGAAAGTTAATAGGTACATAGATTTTTCTTGGATACATCATGAATATGTGATGAATCTTGAGTCCACAAACATTTAACTGTGTCAGAAATGAGTTGTTTCATAACAGATATAGAAAAATGCAATTTTTCTCTATATGCAATAAAAATAAAACTTTCTTTAAAATCTATGTGCTATAGCTCTCCATTTACAGAGCACTAGAAATTACAGCAGTTACTTTTTGACCATTCATGTAAAATTCAATTAATAAGACGTCTCTGATCTTTAGAAGCAAGCAGCAGCATCTCTTTTCTAATAGCTACTCTGCATCAGAACAAAATAAAAAAGTGTCCATTAGCACATCCCACTTATTGGTGTGGGCCCATTATAATTTTAACACTTACAAAAAGAAGTGTTAATGGTGACATTTCAAAACACTGGTTTTGAAGAGAAGGGGTGACTTTATGGAAAAAGAATCAGAACAAATACCCTCTTGTACTTTGTGGAAAATAAAAGCAACATGAGCTAGAATTATCTTTCACTAGAAGAAAAGAATATTAAACCAAAATTATTAAAATCAAAAGGTGAACTTTAGTTAAAGTGATACGTCAGATCAATTTGTATATTTCTATGTTTCAGGTTTTATGGATACAAAATGAGGAAAGTAATAGTATATACCCCATTAGTTGCTAGAAGAAAAAAGGAAAATATATTCAATGTTATATTTTTTTAATTGCAAGTGCTTTATCATAACTTTTAGCAATTTAAAATCATATAAGTAAGTAAGCCTCTTAATTAATGAATTAAGTAACTTAATGAATTAAGTAACAGATGTTCATCTAATGGACATTTAAATCTATAGCTCTTTTACCTTAAATGCAGGATGCTGATACAACATGAAGTTTTACAAAGCCATATAAGCCGGTTATATGCAGCATTTACTAAATAAATAGAATCTTCATATTTAAAATAAGAACTATAGAATTGAAAATATATTATATATGTATTACATATACATGTATACACACACACACATTTTCAATTCATATAAATTCATCCATATCACTTCTCTCCCTTCCTCCATCTCTGATTTTACTTTTATTCCATAGAGGCTTGAAGACACAAAATTCCCTAGGTGAAATTTGTAAAAGGAGTAAAACCAGAGGATTGCCTAATTGCTCTTTTGGCCACCCTCCTGGGTCGGTTGTAAGGGTGGCTGTGACCAAGAAGAAAGGGGAGGAGACTGAACTCTGGAACCAGCAGTTTCAGCAAACCTGCCACTTGAAAGGGAATAACATCAGTCGCGTGTGGTTTCATGCACGGGCTGGATCTGAGGCACTGGGATGGAGGGGAGCACACTCCTCAGTTTCCTCCAGTCCCCTCTCCAGCATAGAGCTCAATGTTCCCATTGCTCCCTAGCTCAAGGAGGCTTAGCAAATGTCACACTTCTTTGTGCACAGTTGAAAGAGAATATAAGCCTAGAGTGAGTTCCATGATGCTCAAACTCAGCAAGAAACTCTTGCCCACCATTGCCTAGCATTTTGCATGGTCATTGATGGACAGACTAAAAATGTCCAGAGGGAATATACCCCTAGTGAGATGGGGCATGATGGCACACACTTGTAATCAAATTTTCCAGAAACTTAGAGAATCTCATAGAGCATCAATATAATAACAAGTAACAATGAAAATTTTTAAAATCCCACCATGGATCCAGGCATAATGGCTCATGTCTGCAATCTCTGTACTTGGGAGGCTGAGGCAGGAGAAATTTTGGTTTGAGGCCAGCCTCAGCAATTTATAAGACCCTTTGCAACTTAGTGAGAACTTATTTCAAAGTAAAAAAAAAATCCTATCATTTTATAATTAATTTATCTGTTGATAGACCCCTAGATTGTTTCCAATATTTGGCTATTGTGAATTGTGCTGCTATGAACATGGATATGCATATATTACTAAAATATTCTTATTTCAGTCCCTTTGGAAAGATACCTAGCAGTAGTAATAAGCTGGATCATATGGTGGATCCATTCCTGATAATCTGAGTAATCTTCACACTGATCTCCATAGTGGCTGTACTAATTTGCATTTCTACCAACAGTGTAGAAAAGTTCCTATTTCTCCACATCCCTGCCAGCATTTATTGTTGTTTGACTTTATATTGGATAGACATACAAAGGAATTCTACTCAGCAATAAAGAAGAACAAAATTATGTCACTTGCAGGAAAATGGATGGACCAGGAGATCATTATGTTAAGTGACATTTGGCAGTCACAGAAAGTGAAGGGTCACTTGTCTGTGCTCATATGTGGAACCTAGGGAGTTATCAGGATACCAGAGGGACTTAAGATAATGAAAGAGAAACTTCAGTGGATCCAGCAAGGTGGTCTAGGGGAATGGGTGGGGAGGGAGGATAAATGATGGCATCCCTTCCATTGACTTTATGTTCATATGTGAGAATACCAATGTTAATCTCAATACCTGCTGGGGAAGGGGGTGGGGAGGGAGCCGGGGAAAGCCCTCCAAGTGCTGTGTGCTTGTACATCACCATCACTATGAGGTACATGATGATGTGAGACTATCATGCACCAATAGAAGTTTAAAAAAAAAGTAAAAAAAAAATAGGTCTATGAGTATAGGTCAGAGGTAGAATGCCCCTGGGTTCTTTACCCAGTACCACCCCCCCCCACACACATACACATCCCATTATACCACATTTTGATCATACTATAAAGCCAAAAGATAAAAAATTATAAAAGCAGCCAGAGGAAAATACATTGAATATTAAAAAAAAATAATACCAACATCTGACTTTTCACCAGAAATTACAAAGGTTGCGGGGTGTGGTGTTGCATGCCTGTAATCCCTAGTACTTGGAAGACTGAGACAGGAGGATCACAGGTTCAAGGACAGCCTCAGCAATTTAGTGAGACCCTGTTTCCCAATAAAAAATAAAATAGGTTTGGGAGAATAGCCTAGAGGTATAAGTCTGCTGGATTCCATCTGCAGTGCCACAAAAAGTAAATAAATAAATAGATAAATAAATAAATAAAATTACAAAGATCATAAAAATTGAAAAATATTTATAAAATATTGAATTGTAATAAATGAAATATAAATAATTTTTCTAGAATTCTAAACTTAGTAGAAATATCATTGAATACTGTGAATGAATACTGCTTTTAGAAAAACACTGAATACTTTTAATTAGCAAAGTCTAAACTAAAAAAAATCAAAGACAAGGAAAATAGTTTACTGAGATCAAAACAAAAATAAGCCTGCATATATGTCTCAGAATTAATAGTATTTTTCTGATCATTAGTAATAGAAATGAATTGGGTTTCACTAATATTCTTTCATCAAAATCAGAGACACCTTATGTAAAAAAAAAAAAAGCCCCAAATACATTCCAGTACTGAGATAAGTTATATGTGATGACTTTCTAACTATAAAGTTCTTATCATTTATTCCTTATATTAAAAATCAGAAATTGATCCTGACAGCATTTTTCTGAGATCAGATGTTATTCTTATGCACAGAAGAAGTAGGGCAGAAAGCTAGTAAGAGAATTGCTAAATGTTTTATACCAATTTACTAATTGGTGGGCTGATAATTAAGATTTCTGTTCTTCTTTTAATTCATTCATAACTGTTTAGCTGATAGCTGATTGCTAGGCATGACCAAACTGTCCTTGTGATATCACTAAGTATAACATGTTTGTATACTATTTCTTTCAAAGTTATTTAAGTTTCATTTTTTCAATTCATTTTATCCTGGAATTACAATACATTATAATCCCAACATTAGAGTCATTGGAAAGTTTTCCCATGTTTATGCTAACCGGAAGAATCAAGATTTAAACCCAGAAGTACTGATTTCCTGTTCCATTTTTGTCCTCTCTCAGAACAAGAGAGTAAAAAGCAAAAAGGAAATGAAGTACAAGATTGAGTTATTGGGGTTAAGGATCTAAGGTAGTCTGAAATATCTCATTTGGTGTGACAATATATATTTCTATATCTACAACTTCCTCTCTTCACCCTTTGAATCCACAGTTCTGCTTGAATCGTTTCAAAGAGCATTAGAGTTCACATCAATACCAGCAGAATTCCAAACATAATTTGTCAAAAGAAGATAGGCGATTTTCTTTTAGAAAATTGTTCTTAATTGCTCTCATTTCACGTATGACATTATATCTTTATCTGAAAAAATCATTCTCCTTCCCTAACAAGAACATGCAAACCATCATCACTTATGATGTCTCAGCTTTTTAATTTCCTTAAGAAGATACAGTAAAATGATTGTTCTTGTTCCTTGTAGTTGTGAATATATGCGTGTTATTATTCTGTTTCAGGACTTTGAAGTCAACTTTTATTATAAGCTAAAAATGTATCAAGCATTGAATAGAGATTATCTTTATTAAGTGGTCACTGTAGTATTTGATGATAAGAAGCACAGAAGTTAATATTCTAACTACTGAGGAGTTACTACAACAAATAGTTATATGAAAAGTAAATATTGAATGAAAAGAATAGAATATAACACCGTAGGAATATGAACTCTGAGTTTGATTCCTTTGTGATAAAAGTGGGGATAAATTGTGGAAATTTGAATGGCTCTTGCCAGGGATAGGAAGAGAATTGCATCAAATACAAAGACAATTTGATATTTTCTTTTGTGTGTTATTTTAATTTTCTTGATATTTTTGTCAGTCCCTGCTAACCTGTGGTTTCTGGTTTCAGGCTTTCGTATACCTCAAATTTGGTGACTCCCTATTTTTTCTCTGATAGATTTCCCTGATCAGCACATACACACACCCTCACCATTCACACATAGGCTATGTTACAGTATCAGGGTGAAAACTTATTTTTCCACTTTGCTGTTACATAGTGCTTCACAAGTCAGACACTACTACAAATTATTGGGTCATGCATTTCTTCCAGCATAGAAGCACATTGAAAGAAAATCTTAAAACCCCTTCATATGAATCTACTAACAAAACTCTATGCATTTTCTGTCTATCAGGCAATAAGAGGCCTATCTGGAACATTGCAAGTCATGTCCCTATATGACAGATTGCATCACAAATAATAGAATATGATCTCAAATACTGCCTGCTGACATTTTTCAGATAAAATGTAAATATTCAAAATTAATTGCATTGGTTAACTAGAGTTGATGGCAGATTATGAGGCAAAGAAAGAAATCAGTATTTAAATCTATGCTTGGGCTCAAGCAAGTCTAATGAAGGTCTAATAGTAAGTGTGCATCAAATTATTACAGCAATATTCAATAAAAATGAGTTTTATGTATAATGGTAAAGAACAAAGAAACTAAAATCTATTTTTAATAAGTTGGCCTACTGTTACAAAACTATACATAGTCTATGGTTAAGAAAGTTTAATGTTAAATTAGTTACAAAGGACAAGAAATCATCTACTTTTAAAATAGATACATAATTTCTCAAACTGAAAAATCAAGAATTACTCATGTATTATAGATAAAATTTATCAAAAAATAATTCAACATATTAAAATTATAGAATAAAAGGATCAAGCATTTATAGTAAAAATGATTCAACACTGAATCTGTTTTTAAAATTAGCCTACAAGTACTTAATATCTAAATGATATTTATATATGGGTTCTCTTTGTAAATAAACAGAAATATAAAAGATATATGTCCGAGAAGTCTGCCTTTATTATAAACTTAAAGTCACTCCTTATTATAAAATTTATTATAAAATTTATTATTTGGTAAAAACTTGTATTAAAATATTTCCCATATTTGTTCCATCATATCTATCAATTTGGCCTCACTGTGAATATTTATGCGGCCAGTGCGAGTCTGTACAAGTATTGCAAAAATATCAGCAGCAGTTGATATATATATTTTTTTGTGGTACTGGGGATGGAACCCAGGGTCATTCTCCTCTGAGCTACACCCCCAGCCTTATTTTATTTTTATATTGAAATGGGGTGTTGCTAAATGCAGACAGCCTCACTAAGTAGCTAGGGCTGACTGTGAACCTGTGATCCTCTTGTCTCAGCCTCCCAAGTTCTGGGATTACAAGCATACACCACCATACCTGGTTTATTTGAGCTTTTTTGAGAAACAAATAAAAAACAACTGTGTAATATTTATTTTTATAAGATAAGTAGTATTTTAATTTGTTGCCATAATTTTGCTACCGTCAAATAGAGTTAGAAGTATGGCTTAAAAATCTTCATGGGGGCGCCGCGCGTGGTGGCGCACGCTTGTAATCCCAGCACTCAGGAGGCTGAGACCGGAGGATCCGGGTTCGCAGTCAGCCTCAGCTACCTAGTGAGGTACTCTGCAACTTAGTGAGACTCGGTTTCAAAATAAAGAATAAAAAATAGGGTTGGGGGTGTAGCTCGGAGGTAGAATGCCCCTGAGTTCAATCCCCAGTACCGCAAAAAAAACCAAAAAAAAACCTTCATGGTGTTTTAGACTTGTCTTCATGTAAAACACATAGATTATATATTATATTTATTAATTTATAGATATACAGTATCATAAATTTTTGATATACCTAATGTTACAATGGAATAGTTATTTCTGGAAAATTCTGTATGTTGGGTTTAATAAAATAAATATCAATAGCTGCGGTGGCATGTACCTGAGATCTCAGCCACTTTGGAGGCTGAGGCAAGAGGATCATAAATTCAAGGCCAGGCTGGCCAACTTAGTGAGACTCTATTTCAA
Source organism: Graphiurus murinus (assembly GCA_004027655.1). NCBI lineage: Eukaryota > Metazoa > Chordata > Mammalia > Rodentia > Gliridae > Graphiurus > Graphiurus murinus. The sequence goes on along the minus strand of PVLC010001812.1, from coordinate 62,656 downwards.
AATTAAAGGATGGGAATATAGCTCAGTAGTAGAGTGCCCCTGGGTTCAATACCAAGCAGTGTGTCAAAGCAAAACAAAACTATAAATATCTATGACATGCATATATACGTGTTGCAATCATGTCTGAGAGGTACAAAAAATATGTTTGCCAATAAGCTTATATATTTAATTTACATGTCCTACAGTAAGTGTGAGTCAAATTATCACAGCAATATTCAGCCAATAAAAGTAAGAAAGAAAACATAAATTATTTACTAAATATCTGGTGCTCATAAGATAAAAGTTATATAGTATTATCCCTAATGTAAAGCCCACATTTGCTTAGAAATAAAGCATCAAGGCAAGATTGGCTTAAATAAAATGCTCTGAGTGCTAAAATAAATGAGTTGAAATGAGTGTGAAGGGGCTTCACATAGACTCTCAAGCCAGCTTGCTAAATATAACCGTTGAATTCTGCTACCTCTGCTAAAGGACAATTCAGACAGCTCAGCCATAAGCACTGCTGCAGAAAAGCCAATGTGGTCTAGTTGATTTTAAATTATAGATGAGCAGATTTTGTGTGTGTGTGTGTGTGTGTGTGTGTGTGTGTGTTTATGTGTGTGTGTGTGTGTGTTTGCATATCGATAGATATAGATCTAGATATGGTATTATTTTCATTGATTCTAATCTAATTTTTTAATTGCTATGCCCGCTCCAGTCATTGTGATACACAAAAACAAAATAAAACAAAAGATTAATAAGTCATGTTTCTTGCCTCCACCTGATCTTAAGGAATTCACCAACCTAGGGCAGCAGAATAAGCAGATGATCAGAAAATCACTGTGTAGTATTAATAAGAGAAATTTACAACATATTCTAAGAGCATCAAAAATAATTGATTTACTGCCAAATGATGATAGACTCTGAATAATTAGGACTGAAGAAGCTTTCTGAATGTAAATTTAGTCCTGATTCTTCAAGGAAAATTGTTTTTTTTTTCTAAAAATATAGGAAACATGGAAATATTCCAGGCACATGGGCACTCCAGGGGATACGGAGTGCTGCGTGTTGGGTTTGGGTACATTTTTAGGAGTAAGAGTAGAAACTCAGAGCTTACAATTGCTTAAGTCATAGAGTTCAGTGCAGAGGGAGTCTCAGAAAATTGCTTAGGAGGCAGGGACCAGTTCATTGAGATCCTTAAACTCAGGATCCGTTTTTATGTTATCCTGTGGGTATCTACAGGAAGATAAATTTCTGGCAGCAACAGAGATAATTTTGAGGATGACAAACAAGCCCAGACAGCAAGAGATGAGAACCATATGACTGCAGTAAGGTTGGGGAGGACAGGGACAGGTAGAGAAAGCTCAGAAGGACTAGCTAGGGGAAAAGATGTGGAAAATAAATGGGAATGAAGGATTCCAAGGAAACATTCAGGTACCCAACTAGATTACATTTCCAAAACCAATGAAACAAACAAAAATATAATAAAGTATATTTTAAATGCAGAGGTTTTTAAATTCAGGTTTGAACATATTATGTAGAAACTTTTGGAAGAGTTATCCAGAAAGCAAATAGAACTTAAAGGAATAGTATAAGCTATAGAGGTATATGTGAAAGAGTAAAAAGCACATACTTGGTAAGTTAAATTTATGAAGAGTTGATAAAATTTCGTGTTGCGCAAGTCAAAGGGAAAGAACTTTTTTTTTTTAGAAGAGATGTCCTTATGAAAAAGGAAAAATAATCAGAAATATATATGTAGAACCAGAAGATGAAATGTTTCAGACATGAAGGGAAATTTTAAAGTAGAATGGCGTGATCAAAATGTCCAATGTAGCCAGGTGCAGTGGTACATGTAATCCCAGTACTTGGGAGGCTGAGGTAGGAGGATTATAGATTCAAGGCCAGTCTCAGCAACTTTGCAAGATCCTCAGCAACTTAGTGAGACCCTATTTCAAAATAAAATAGGGCTGGGAGTGTAGCTTAGAGGTAGAATACCACTGGGTTCAATTCTTGGTACCAACCAACCAACCAGCCAACCAACCAACCAACCAACCAACAAAAAGTAATAAAAAGCAGCTCAGATGTCCAATGCCTGGTAATACAGAGTTATTTAATAATTAGAGGCCTGGTAATACAGGAGTTATTTAATAATTAGAAAGCATACTACTGGCATAAATGAGAGCTATTTAAATAGAGGTGTGAGAGTAGAGGGCAGATGATAGTTGGCCCTAGAAAATTTTATACGCCTTCTACTGAAACATAACATCCACCTATATATTATCTCATTTATAACAGTTTGCCCTCAGTTTGCTCTTGAACATTGATCTACCCTATTACAGCAAGAAATATTAGGTTAGTAGGTGTTATCAATTGTGAAGGATTTGAGAATTTTATCACAATATAAGCTAACAAGATGCTCTGCCACAATTCTACTGTCTTTAGTTAGAGACAGAGGGCTACATTATACTCAAGCAACGGCAGTGGCCAGAATGTAAATAATCATATCTGTTCTTTGAGTTTCAGTAAGGTAGAAGAAGAACTGCAAGTTCAGGGACCCAGAACTTTTATAATGGATAATAAGCCTGCCTGATCTTAGCTATGGGGTAGATATTATCTTTATTATATTGAGTAGACAAAACTACCCTTTGTTTTGAAGGGAGACACCATTTCTATATGCTGAGGTTCTTTACTAGAAAATCATTCTTGCAAAGACAAGTGTCTCAGCTCATAAATTATACAGAAATGCAACAGGCCACGGAGAATTTATGTTCAACATTAGCCACTCCTTGTACCTTTACCATCTTGGATTGTGGTGGATTTTGTCATAAATATGCCATTCCATGGGAGAGGGCAGTATAATGAAAATGTCCAACAGAATCTAGAAATGGATTCATTTGTGTTTCTTTATACAGAATTTATTTAAGCTTACTATCAAGAGAAGTCCAAGCAACAATAAGAAATCAGCCTGAAATATTGGCCTCAGCCAGGCCTCCCAGGGTCCTGAACATAAATGTCAGATTATGAACACATGATTTAAACCTCCGTGGTCTACCTTAGAAATCCAGGTGATTTTCTCCAGAAGGTTTGGCATTGACCTTTACATGGGCTTGAGGCATTTAGCTAGGTAGTACAGGATGTGTTTTAAGCTGATAGATGACACCCCATCCCACAAGGAGAAAGCCTAAGGTGATTCTGTCATCTGGAACTGCCCTGGCTAGTGGGTTGAGAATAACCTGAATGCCTTCCCTGGCTGAGGTGGTATCATTAATCATTTCAGCCAATGTCAGGGACACACCATGCTCCCCCTAGCATTCAGATGTCACACCTCCCTTGACGCTTGATAAGTAAGCCTTCCTTAGTCTTTCCTTGCTTATCATGACCTCAGAAACTTTGAAGAATACTGTTCGGCTTTTTCTAGAATTCCTCTCAATTCAGATTAATGTTTTTTTTGGCTATGTTAAAGCCATGCATTGTTGGATAGCATATGAGAAAAATGATGTGTCTTTCTTAGTGCATGATATCAGGGTTCACATAATGTTGTCTTATTTTTGATAATACAAAAATAATTTGATCAATTACTAAGATATTAAGTGCCAGGTTTCTCCAGGGTATAGTAACTATTATTCTGTTGTAATTAATAAATCTTTATTTAGGGAGGAGTTACTTTTAGACTATGTATATATTCCATTTTTTCCTTCAACTTTTGCTCACTATTTTAATTATTTCACTTTGTGTGTGTGGGGCTTGAACCAAGGGACATTCTACTTCCAGGCTATACCCCCAGGTCTGTTTTTACTTTTTATTTTCTTATTTTGAAACAGAGCATGACTAAGTTGCTAAGGGCCTTGTTAAGTTGCAGACTGGCCTTGAACTTGTGATCCTCCTGTCTCAGCCTCCCAAGTACTGGGATTTCAGGCATGGATGGTTCACTGAGCCTAGCTAATTAATACACATTTGTTCTTGTTGTCTGTAGAATATACTGCTGTGGCATTCTAGTTGTAATTTAATATTTCCTTTATTCTTTTTGTATTTCTTAATTTGAATTCTTTTTTTTTTTTTTTTGCGGTACTGGGGATTGAACTTAGGGGCATTCTACCTCCGAGCTATACCCCCAGTCCTATTTTTTATTCTTTATTTTGAAACCGAGTCTCACTAAGTTGCAGAGTGCCTCACTAGGTAGCTGAGGCTGGCCATGAACCCGGATCCTCCGGTCTCAGCCTCCCGAATGCTGGAATTACAAGCGTGCGCCACCATGCCTGGCTCTTAATTTGAATTCTTTTTTAAGCATCGTCCAGTCTCCTCATTTTTATATGCAGTTATTTATGTATGCAGCTATATATACACATGGATTTTTATTTTATTTTGGGGGTTATCATCTATTATTTATCATTAATTCTAATGTTGCTAAAATTGTTCCAGATTTGGTCATTGGGAGTGCTTTCAGATAAGCGCCTGTGTTCTTTTGACATTGTACCTGCCTGACTGCCTTCCCTTTCCTTCCTTCTTTCCTTCCTTCCTTCCTTCCTTCCTTCCTTCCTTCCTTCCTTCCTTTCTTTCTTTCTTTCTTTCTTTCTTTCTTTCTTTTGTTTCTTTCTTTCTTCTTCCTGTTCTTTGGCACCTCCCTATTCTCAGCCATAAAATCTGATATCATTCAATATGCCCCTCTTGGCTACATAGATTAAGCTAAATAATCTCTTTAGCAAATATATCCTAATTTTGCTCAATTAAAGGGAGTAGAATTCAGGACTTCTATTTGGTCTCTCAAAAGATACTCTCTATATTCCCTAGGAAGAAGTAACGTTAATATATGATGTTCAAGGATACTGCCACTATTTGTCCAATTACAAAGAAACCTTTTGCACACCCTAAGAGGAAACAAAGCCACTCTATGATGCCTGTTGATCTAACTCAAACACCAAAAGGCAAAATATTCAAATGTGTAGTTGAGAGAGCCCTTGATGAGCTCTCAATCTCTAAAGTTGATAAATGCATTTTAGAGTTGACCCAGGTTGGAGTTGTTTGTCACCTGTAAACTAAATTGTTTCCTTCCTTTCTTCCTTGCTCCTTCCCTTCCTCCCTCCTTCCCTCCCTCCCTCCCTTCCTTCCTTCCTTCCTTCCTTCCTTCCTTCCTTCCTTCCTTCCTCCTCTTTCTTCCTTCCTTTTCCTTCTTCTTTTCTTTTTTGTGGTACTGGAGATGGAAACCAGAGCCATTCTACCTCTGGGTTAACTGCCCCAGCCCTTTTTTGTTTTATTTTTCAGTTTGAAAAAAGGGTCTCACTAAGCCGAGCGTGGTGGCGCATGCTTGTAATCCCAGCCTCAGCTACCTAGTGAGGCACTCCACAACTTAGTGAGACCCTGTTTCAAAATAAAGAATAAAAAATAGGGCTGGGGGTATAGCTCGGAGGTAGAATGACCTTGAGTTCAATTCCCAGTACTGCAAAAATAAATAAATAAATAAATAAATAAATAAATAAATAAATAAATAAATAAATAAATAAATAAATAAAAAAGGGGTCTCACTAAATTGCAGAGGGCCTCACTAAAATCTAAAATTCTGAGACTGGCCTTCAACCTGTTGGGAAAATCTACATTTTCCTCATTGTTATCCACATCAAGGCTTACAGTTAATCAAATGGGGCAGTAAAGTATTAGTTCTGTGTTTGTTTTTAATATGCTTTTATTGATGCATGGTAATTATATATAAAATTGAGTGTCTCTATGTAGAAAATATCTATAGAAGACTGTAAGCCTATTTCTCCAAAGCTTCAAACATGAATAATTCCCCACTCTTTGAAAGCAGTTTGACCATGAAATATCAACCCATCTTTGTAAGGAACTATCTATTCCAGGAGCTACATCTACTCATTCATTTCACTCTTGTTCAATTGATAACTGTTCATTGCTTATTTGCATGGAAACAGACTAAAAAGTCCCAAGTCATGATTTCTGCTAACCTCTGAATTCATATAAGGCCTACTCATCTCACCTACCAGGACTTTCATAAATGTCAAGATAGCCAAACGTACAACATTCTGACTCTTGTTACCACTGTCTACGTAGATCTCTCTTGTCTTCATCAAGTTCTTCCTGTCATTGTGACAAAGCAAACTAGAAGACTTAGTGATAGAGATCTGCAAATGCATCAGAGCAGGACTATTTCTGCTTTTTAAAAAATGAGAAGAAGAAAAATATAGAGCATTTATGAAACACAACTTCACCATTAAAAAGTGATCCAGAACATATCGTGGCTTTCTACCAGTAGAGCTTGGGAACCTCTGGGAATATTAAAGTAGCCTACAAGAATCCAGAGTTCTTTTGTGCTTTTTATCAGCAGTGTGGTCCCCAATACTTTGCCATATGCTCACCTTATGAAAGCAAACTGCAAATAACATTCTCTGTTTGAGTCAATTCCTCAAGATAGCATTCACCTTGCTTCTTTCAAAGTGTTTAGCTTTGATTCAATTTTCAGCATCTCTGGATTCTTGACTTTGTGATGACCTTGAACTCAGAGGTTTTTAGGTCCTCTATCCAAGTTAAACATTTGAAAGCACAGTTCAATAATACAAAGGTGATTTTTTTTTAAAGTTAGTCGGCTTTATCTTGTAATAAAACAATTTTTCCTGACACTTTGGTATATGAGAAGCCGCATACAGTTGGATAATGATAGCATTTTATGTGCCTGCAAATTGAGAATAACACTAAATTTTACAGAACATTTTGGCATAGATTTTCATCAATTGAAACAACTCTATATTCTCCTACAGCTAATGAGAATTACAAATGATATCTTGGATTTGTAATGTAATTATGATAACCAGGGGATGACTGAGTGGTCGTTCTTTGTGTATTTTACTCTGAAAACATTTCAAAATAATGTAAATAGAGCAGCATCTGTGTCCAGAGTAATTTGATATGCTTACTGGCTTTAATGGGTGTAAAATCTATTTCAGTAAAATTACATTTAGCACAGGTTCTAGTAAACTGGTACTTTTCCACATGTGTGCAAGGAAAATATGACTCAGTTTTCTCTATCACGACTTATAAGTAGAGATAGCACTTTAATTATTAAGGAACCATTGATTCACCACGCTATTCTCAGCAATGGTGATTTGATTAGAGCAGGAAGCTTGTATCCACATATGTGGGGAATTTTATAAGTGTCTCCAAGTGATGAGAATGATATTCTGGGTTATGGCAACTTCTTTAAATTCAAATAAAATACTCCAAAACATTAGAACATAAGAATCTAAGTAAGAGATTTTTAGATTTTAATGTAATTACTTCCAAGTTTATGTCTTACTTTAAACAGTGATCTGAAGTGGCATGAAATAAGCTCTACAAAAAGCAATACTTATTATTATGACAGTACAGATCCCTGACCTTAGAAGGCTTAAACATCTTTTAGTGAATGGCACCAAAGATCTATAACTCCATCCTTTGTATTTTCCAGAAGAATAATTTCAGTTTATGTGCAAGGCTGATGCTCATGAGAAAGGTGCTCTCCTGTTTCTTTATCTCAGTGTGTATCTGCAATTATTTAAATTGAGTTTAAAGAGAAAAGTGTTAAAAGCCAAAGTTTGTAACATTTTCTTTCTCATAGAGATTAGAAAGGTGAATTGGATGATGTGCCTTCATTCCCCTCAACTCACCCATTTTTGTATTTGGGATTGAATTTAGGAGCATTTTACCACGGAGCTACACCCTAACCCTTTTTAATTCTTAAACATGATCTCACTAAGTTACCCTGCTAGCCTTGAACCTGTGATCTTCCTGGCTCAGTTTCTCAAGTACTGGGATTACAGGAGTATACCACCATGCCTAGCTCCGTATAGGCCATGTCCTGTGATTCTTTGTAATTTTGTCATCAGTACCGAACAGGTTAATAGTAAAAGATTGTGGGTAAGAAAACTTCTTGTATTTTTTGGAATATTAAGAAACGTGCTAGCCAGCGTGGTGGTGCACGCTTGTAATCCCAGCATTTGGGAGGCTGAGACCAGAGGATCTGGGTTCCCAGCCAGCCTCGGCCACCTAGTGAGGCACTCCACAACTTAGTGAGATCCTGTTTCAAAATAAAGAATAAAAAAATAGGGCTGGGGGTATATCTCGGAGGTAGAATGCCCCTGAGTTCCATCCCCAGTACTACAAAAAAAAAAAAAAAATGTGCTATCTAATTTTTATTTGATAGGCAAAGAGGTTTCTTTTAAAAAATAGATATGAAATTTTAATTCACAGTTAGAATTAAAACAGTATTAAAACAGAATAAAAACAGTAACAATTGGTAACTTAAAGGGCTCCAAGAATAGTAATTCTCTACTCAAAGTAGTCAGACCATTATTGCTATCATTAATATTGTCTACCATTTTTAGTTGGTACTTTGTAATTTTACATCAAGGAGAGGTTCAAAGTGATTGAAACCTATATGTACACAGCATTCTTTGTGTTTCCCTCCAGCTCCCTCCACACTTCCCCTTCTCCATAGATAATAATTACATTGATATATATATATATATAAAACTTCATATATGAACAAATGATTAATTTACTTGTTTCCATCATCTGATTTCCCCCTTTCTTTTCCACCCTTCCTCCCCAAATCCCCTTCAGCTCTTACACTAGTGTTTCCCCTTGTTTACTGAAGTACTCTTTGTTTCCTGGTTTCTCTCTAGCTTCTACATGAGTGAAAATATGACATTCTACTTTCTGTGACTGGCTAATCTCATGTACCATCATATTATTGAGTTCCATTTATTTTCTTTTTATGTATTTATTAATTGGTGCATTGTAATCATACATCTTTGTTAGGTACAAGTTGATAAAGACATATATGCACACATTTCTCATTTAACCCCTTCCCCAATTCCCTCCCCAATCCTTCACCCTCCTTCCTTCTCAAGTTCAGTTTAGTGATATATTGTGAAAGTACATCATGTGCATTAGGGTTTCCCCCTCCCCCCCATTCATCACCTTCAGTTAAGTCAACTTCTTTGCTCATCTAGGGTTTCTCCTTTTTCATTTGGAGTACCTCTTAGGCCCCATCTTCTCCCTAGCATCCGCATATTAGGGAGAATATTGCTTTTTTACTCTTTGTGACTGACTAATCTCACTTAACATAATGTTTTCCAGTTGCATCCATTTCCCTGCAAATAATATGATTTTGTTTTTCTTTATGGCTGAGTAAAAATCCATTGTATACATATCCCATAATTGTGTAATCCATTCATCTGTTGATGAAAATCTTGGCTGCTTCCATAGTTTGGCAATTGTGAATTGTGCAGCTATAAACATACACATGCATCTGTCTGATAGTTTGGTTTCCATTCTTTTGGGTAGATACCCAAAAGTGGTATTGCTGGATCATATGGTAGGTTCATTCCCATTCATCTGAGGATCCTTCATACTGTTTTCCAAAGTGGTTGCACTAATTTGCAATCCCACCAACAATGTATTAGGGTTCCCACTTCTCCACACCCTTACCAGCATTTGTTGTTGTTCATGTTTTTTATGATTGCCATTCTGATTGGAGTTAGGTGAAATCTCAAGTTAGTTTTGATTTGCATCTCTCTGATTGCTAATGATGTGGAACATTTCCTCATACATTTATTGGCCATTTGTATTTCTTCTTTTGTGAAGTGTCTACTTAGATCCTTTGCCCATTTTTTTGATTGGGTTATTTGTTTTCTTGCTGTGAATTCCTTGAGTTCTCTGTATATTCCATTTATTTTCCTGCTAATGACATAATTGTGTTCTTTCTTATGGCTGAGTAAAATTCCATTGTGTGTATATACTATAACTTTGTAATCCATTCATCTATTGATGGACACCTAGACTGGTTCCCTGGTTTGACTGTTGTGAATTATGCTGCTATAAACATGGATATGCAAGTATTCTTACAGTAATCTGACTTCAGTTCCTTCCTGGATATCCTCAAGAGTGCTATGACTGGGTTACATAGTGGTTCCATTCCTCATCTTTTGAGGAACTTCCACACTGTATTTCTTGGAATATCAAGAAATGTTCATTTTTATTTAAAAATTAACTTAATTTCTCTAATTTTACTTGAAAGGCAGAGAGGTTTCCTGAAAAATATGATCATTATAACTCCTCTCTGTAACACATGACTACATATTGGACCTATATCCACACTTAAAACTTTTTAAGCACAGCACTTAAAATGATATTAATTCACTTTTAATGAAGGGTCATCCCCTACTGTTTTACAGCATATTCACAAGTCTTATTGTTACAGAGTAATCTCATCGAAATATTTTCTTCCAACCCGTTTCTTAAGCTGGCACATTTAACATATTTTTCATTTTAAATAGATGAATATTGTACTTATTTTTATTTTTTAAAATTACATCAAGTAACTTCATTCATTTTTTTCAAAAACAACTCTGGCTAATTTTATAATTTTACCAATGACACCATAATACACCATTGTTTATTCATTCTTTCATCCATCTAACAAATATTTACTGAGCAATCAAAGATAGGAAGTGCATATTGAGTAAACAATGATTAGAAGACATAGAATTCCTTACTTAATGAGAATTACAATCATTAATAATCAGATAACTATATAAAATGTGAAATTTTATCCCTATAAGTTTCCATAAAATGTTATTACAAAATAAAAAATTCATAAATGATTTTTCTTTATAATGGTTTGTTTTAGTCAGTATTTTATCTGTGGAGAAGATGCAGAAAGATCACTCAATAGGCCAAGGCAATGTTCCAAGGATAGATGTTGATAAGGTGTGTGTTTTCAAGAGGGAGGGGTAGAGAAAGGAAATGAGCTTATTTATAAATATTTAGATCAATTGGAACTATGGTTATCTCATTTATTTTTCACTTATTAATATATCTATGAATTAGTTCCAATTTCCCTGATGAGAAAAGGTGCTGTACAAGCATATGCATACATAAATCATAAACAATAACTTAGATTTTCCCCACTGGAACTGTTTTCTAGATGAAAAATCTAAATTAAGGATTATGGCTAATTTTCTTATAACATATTGCCATTTTTTTCAATAAAGTTTCTGCTTATTATTACTCTGATCCATTTGGTTTTGTTAGTGTGTTATCTGTTCTCATCTATTTCAAATTGAGGAGATTATAGAAAGCTAAGTCAACCTTTGAGTAGTAAAGATATATGGTATATTTGGAAGCCGTTGGAAATCATATTTTTCATATAAGAAATGTTTGTTTGATAAGTATAAATGACTCAAGAAAGAGAGAAAAGTATAAGAAGGAATGGGGAAAAATAAAACCAAAACCCAACCACCTAAAATAGATTTGAAGGAACCAGATCAAATAATTTTATATTCATATATGAAGGCATCACTGCCAATCTCACTAGTATGTATGGGAAAGGAGGAGGGGGAAGCAGGATAGGATATGGAGGGAAACATTGTGTGTGTATATATAAATTGGTCACTTAGAATGTATGTTGTAAGCCGGGCGTGGTGGCGCACGCTTGTAATCCCAGCATTCGGGAGGCTGAGACCGGAGGATCCGGGTTCGCAGCCAGCCTCAGCTACCTAGTGAGGCACTCCGCAACTTAGTGAGACTCGGTTTCAAAATAAAGAATAAAAAATAGGGCTGGGGTTGTAGCTCGGAGGTAGAATGCCCCTGAGTTCAATCCCCAGTACCGCCAAAAAAAACCAAAAAAAAAAAAAAAAAAAGAATGTATGTTGTATAATTATAACACACTGATAAAATTACAAACAAAATAGTTCACATATCAGTGAGTGTATAAAGAAGGAAAATAATGTTAGGCAACACAATATAGTTCAGGATCCCATTCATTGGGGGCAGGACAAAGTAGTAAGCACAAGATATTGCCCTATAATTTAGTGTTAGGCTGGTGAAACCTAATTCTGGGTAGTTCCTAATGGTCCCTGTTCCTGGACCTGCCTGTGGATGGAGTCTCTGGATCAGTTCCCTTGCCAGGGGAAGAGACATGATCCCAGTCTATTTAGATTTCTCTTCTGGCTGGTTACAGTGGTCTTAGGCCATGCATCCATCTGAGCCATCAGCAACTCACAGAACCATGGACTTTGGTCCTAACCAAGTGTTTTCCTGATATTAATGGGCTGTGGGTTCAGAGTGTGACATAGCTGGGTGGCATTGGTGGCTTCAAGTGTGAAATAAATGCATAGGCCTGATCTGTCCATGATGACTCTGCTCAGGTGAGACAGAAATCCTATAATGTCTAAGCAAGGGCCAGTACTCTGGAAAAAGGCATACAGGTCTATTCTTCCCTTAAGAAGAGACTTGGGGGAGAAATCACCCTCTCTAGGTACTCTGCTGTTTATTTCTGAGGTATGCAACAAAGAGTTGCTTTTGAATAACACATAAATCAAGGAAAGAATCAAGAAGAAAATTGTCTTAAGACAATGGAAATGGGGATACAACATACTAAATCTCATGGAAAGCAGCAAAAGAAGTACTAAGAGGAAGTTCATAACAATCAATTTCCACATTAAAAAAAAATTGAGAGATGAGCCAGACATGGCAGCACACTTTTGTAATTCCACTGCTTGGGATGCTGAGACAGGATTACAGGTTCAAGTGTGTGGTAACTTAGCAGGATCCTGTTTCAAAAAATATAAAATAAAATAAAATAGGACAGGAGGCATATCTCAGAAGTAGAATTTCCCAGGGTTCATTCCCCAGAACCATAAGATAGATAGATAGATAGATAGATAGATAGATAGATAGATAGATAGATAGATAGATGGATGATACATACATACATACATACATACATACATACATACACACATACATACATAACAAATCTTTCCTCATGTCACTTATGATATTGGTACCATTCATTTCACTAATTCATATAGTATATCAGTGAATCTACCAGTACATTATTCATTTTACAGATATCTCAGATCAATAGAGAATAAGAAAAAAGACATTTTTTAACCTTCAACTTTTTCTTCTTTGATGCTCTTTTCATTTTGTAAACCTGAGTGTCTGACTTACATAATTTTTCTTTCTTTTTTTTAAATCTTAGTTTTGTGCTTCTTACAGAGCAGGTCTCCTGGAAATGAACCCCAAAAGTTTGTCTTGAGAGTCCTTATTTTTATTTTTCGTTTACATTTAAAGATACATTGCACTGGATATAATACCATAATTTAGTGTGTGTATGTGTTTCAACACTTAAAAGATTTCACTATACTCCCTCAAAGTTTGTAATGAGAAGCCCGCTGAAGTTATTTTCCTTGTTTCTCTGTATATGAGATGTTTGTAGTTTTTATTTTTTTTATCTCACCTTTTTCAAGTTCGAAATGAATGTTAAAGCAATTTTCATTGTTTCTGTATTTATTTTGCTTGGTACTTTCTGGATTTCTTGAATCTATAGTTTCATATTTCATTAATTGTGGAAATTTGGGGCCAACATTATTTATTTTTTTCTTTTTTTGCTTAGATCTCTTTTATCCATTTATGGTATACTAATTATGCATGTTTTACACATTTTGAAAATATCTCAGTGATTTTGGATGTTCTGTTCGTTCTCTCTCTCTCTCTCTCTCTCTCTCTCTCTCTCTCTCTCACTTTTGCATTTATTTGGGAAATTTCTATTGACCTATTTTCCTCATTCTTGCCTTGATCATTTCTAGTTTAATAGTAAGTTCATAAAAGTCATTTTCCTTAGACTTTTCATCTCTATACTTATATACTCACCTGTTCTTAATTTTTTTACTTTTTCCATTAAATATCAAAATATTAATAATCGTTCTTTTATAACAATCCTATATTATAATTCTAATATCTGTACCATGCCTGAGTCTGCTTCTAATGTTTCTTCAGGCTCTAATGTTTTTACTCCATCACCTAGCAGACCTTGCAATTTTTTCATTAAAAACTGGTCATAATATATCCAGTAATAGAAACTGAGGTTAAGGTTTCTATTATGAGTTGGGTTGTAACTTGGAGGTAGAATAATCCTGATGTTCCTGGGTTCAATCCCTGGCACCACACACTCACATGCAAACAAACAAGCAAACCAATAGAACAAACAAACAAACAAACAAACAACAACAAAAACCCCCCAATATTACACTTTCTTCACTGAAAACTGGCAATAATTGAACTACAGTAACAACAACAACAAAAACATAGTATTGGCACAAAACCAGATACATAGGTAAATGGAATAAAAGATACAGACAAAAATTCTCAAATCCTCACACTTATAGCCAGTTGATTTATAACAAGGAGCCTAAATAACACAGGGAGAAAGACAGCCTTTACACAAAATGGTGCTGAAAAAATAGGATATTCCTATGTAGAAAAATAAAATTAGACCCCCATCTCTCACCCTGTACAACAGTCAACTGAAAATGGACCAAAGATCTAGAAATTAGGTCAGAAACTTTGCAATTACTAGAAGAAGAATATAAACTCTACAACATATAGCCACCAATAGGAACTTTTTCAATAAGATATTCAAAGCTCTGGAAATGAAAATTTAGTGTCAGTAAATGAGAGGGCATCATCTTAAAGAGCTTTTGTATCTGGGTATGGAGTGCACACCTATAATGTCTTTACTTGTGATACAGCTAGATATAGAACACCCCCTAAAGAGCTCATTTATTAATCTTAGGGGTTGATATAGTTAAGTTATAAAGAAGAACAAAAGTATGGCATCTGCAGGAAAATGGATGGAACTAGAAAATGTTATGCCAAGTGAGATAAGCCAGTCTCAGAAAGTCAAGGGCTGTATGTTTTCCTTCATATGTGAAAGCCAGAGGGAAAATAGGAAATGAAAACAACTTCAGCAAATGAGGAAAGAGACCAGTAGAATAGTGGAAGAAGATTGGGGGAGGGGGAGAGAGGGGGAAGGAGGCTTGATGGGAGAAATGGTTCAAATAACTCGATGCCCATATGTAATGATATCACTAACAATCTCAGTAACATGTAAGGGAGGTGGAGCAGGATCCAGGGAGAAACATATCAAATGTTATGGGCATGGATGTTCATATCACTTTGACTCTCACAACGATGTATAATTACAATTCACCAATAAAAGTATATTATATCTGTAGAGGGTTGGGTGGTGTGTGGGACCTGAAAAGGAAACATGCCAAGACCTATGTGCATGCTGTTGGTATAACTTTGAACCTCACTATGTTGTATAATTATAATGTGCCAGTAAAGATATGTTAAAAAAAAGAAAAAATAACCTGAAAAATGTGTGCTTAAAGAAAAGAATTGAAAACAACAACAACAAGAAAAGATTGAGATTAAACCCATCCTGGTAATAATCTGATGAAATACAAACTTTCAATATTTTAGAGGAAGTTTAATTTCTTGCATACATTTGAAACTAATTCTTTCCATCTGTTTTTGTTTTTTATTCCAATATAAGTATTGCTGGTGCTAATTTACTTGCAAAAATATTTTCAAGCACAAATATTTCTTTTGTTAACATCATACACACACAAAAATATCACTATTTGAAGAATGGTTTCTTAGAGGCATAAGTCATCAAAATTATCTCTATTCTAAAATAAGCTATTTAACTTTCTTTCTTCACTTCAGGGCATTGTAATTATCCATTGCTTCCAGTAGCAGGTATGATGATAAGTGGAATATCTATCATTTTCTCCTCTCCTACATAATCATTATATTGTGTGAACTTAATAATAATGACATACTTATAACTAATGAGTGATAGAATTGGTCTAAATGATCAAGTTCTATTTTGTACATGTTTCTCATGTATAGAGTATTATTATATCTTACAGAAAAATCAATGGATGTGAGTGTAATAGTCCACTTTTTAAACTGTGGACTATTACACAGCTTTTAGCTACACTATTAAAAATCTCTGCTCAAAAACTAAGAAGTAAATAAGTGGCTAAGAGAAGAAATCATTTCTTTAACAAGTACTAATACAGCATTTTCAGAGTATCTTTGTAAGGGATTAAAAACATGCTCAGATAGATGGTTGGGGTTTCTCTTCTTTCTGCTGGAGAGTTTATTTACAATTTACCTATAACACTATCTCCATTTCCACAGTGAAGCAGTGCCTGGTACTCAGAGTGTACCTGAGCACATAAATTTCTGAACTCTGAGTACCAAGCACTGTTTCACTGTACCACTTTGGAAGAGGAAGAGACACATATATTACTGAATTAATTATTTTGGGAAGAATATTATGACATTTGATGATATAGATAAACAGAATATCATTTCTGCTGAAATCCATTTTTATTTATGAGTGACCTAAAAGTCTAAATAGTTTTCTATCATTTTATTAAAGGCCTCATTTAGAAACTTATATAAACCATTGTAGATTCTTTAAAAATATGTTACAAAGTGTAAACTTAAGCCAATGAATATGCAGTGCCAAGTTAAATAAACTGTGTTGATGTGTTGCTCATGTTAGAACAGTGCTCTTTTATAAGCATCTAACCCTGACAGTTTTTACTGAAGAACTTGAGGGGAAGATTTTTCTATGCCTACGTAATCTGCATTTCCCCTTTACATGGTTTTGTCTGCAAGGTTAGATATAAAGAAGCTGAGTCTCTTTTATAATTTTTATTGGTGTATTGCAATTATACATCATAATGAGGTTCAGTGTGATAGAAACATAAACTTCCTCGCCCTCCTCATACATACTATTAAACTTGACACTGGTAATTTCATATATGAACATTGGATTATTTTAACTGTTTCCTTCTTCAAATGACCTCCCAAGTAAAAGATCTCTACAACAAAAATTCCAAAGCACTAAAGAAAGAAATTGAAGAAAAGCTGAGAAGATGGAAAGATCTCCCTTGTTCTTGGATAGGCAGAATAGATATTGTCAAAATTGTCATTCTACTAAAAGTGGCCTATAGATTCTACGCAGCCTCTATCAAAATATCAATGTTGTTCTTCACAGAGCTAGAAAAATCAGTTCTAAATTTCCTGTGGAAAAACAGAAGACCCAGAATAGCCAAAGTAATTCTCAGCAATAAGAGTCATGCAGGAGACATCACAATACCTGATTTCAAATTATACTACAGAGCTATGGTAATATTGGCACAAAAACAGACACATAGACCAGTGAAACAGCATAGAAGATATAGAAACAAATCGACATGCCTATAGCCAATTGAGTTTCAACAAACATGCCAAAAACATATGTTGAAGAGAAAACAGCCTTTTCAACAAATAGTGTTGGAAAAACTGGTTACCCATTTGTAGAAGAATGGAATTTAATCTCTACCTCTTACCCAATTCTTATTAACATAATATCTTCCATGAAAATAATTACAACTAACCACATCTCAAGTATTTATGTAAAATAATTTCTGAGATATACAATTGCAATAAAATAATTTTACATGGACTATTTAAGCTTTATAATATTTACCATATTGATTTGAGGAGTCCTAAGATTCTTTGTGAACTACAGGGTAAATATTTTTTTTTTAAAGCAGACTTCTAAGGCCAAGTTATAAAACTGATCTGTAATGTTTAAATCACATTACGTTAACTATATCTAAATTCTCAAATATTTATCCTTTCTTTATGGTGAAAATATTCATTATTCTTTCTTCTAGCTTTTTGAAATATACAGTGCACAACTGTTATCTATGGTCACCACACAATACAATAGCTCACCAGAACTTCTTATCCTAACTATAATGCAATACCCTTTCATCAGTCTCTTCCCACCCCTTCCTCCCACTTTCACAACCCTTGATAACCACCATTTGACTCTCAAGATCTTTAAGATCAAATTTTTCTAAATTCCACCCATGAATGAGGTCATGCTGTACTCATCTTTCTGTGCCTGCCTAATTTCACTTGACATAATGATCTCTGGTTCCATCCATGTTTTCTCAAATGATAGAATTTCTTTTTTTATATAGCCATAGTATTTGATTGTGTATATATTCCACATTTTATCCATTCATCAGTTGATACATACTTAAATTATTTCTATTTCTCAGATATTGTGAATAGTGTTACAATTGATCATGAGAGAATAAATATTTCTTCTACATAATAATTTCATTTATTTTGAGTGTATACAATGTAGTAGGATTTCTGGATCACATGTTAGATCTGTTTTTAATTATTTGAGGAACCTCCATACTGTTCTCTCTAATGGTTGTACTAACATACTTTCCTGTTTTTAAAGTGAATAGAGTCCCTTTTCTCCACATCCTCTCCATTTCTTATCTTTTTTATTTTTTAGTGATAGTCATTTTAGAGGGATGATTTGATATTTCCATAGCCCCAGTTAAATAGCTCAAAATAAAAACCACAGAAGAATAAACTTAAATCAAGACATAAAAATGCTTTACAATAAAAACTATAAAACACTGATTTAAAAAATAATAATAAAATGAGCAGACATGGTGGCCCATGCTTGTAATCCCAGTAGTTGGGAGGCTGAGACCAGAGGATATGGGTTCACAGCCAGCCTTAGCTACTTAGTGAGGTCCTCTGAAACTTAGTGAGACCCTGTTTCCAAATAAAGAATAAAAAATAGGAAAATAGGACTGGGGGTGTAGCTCGGAGGTAGAATGCCCCTGGGTTCAATCCCTAGTACCACAAAAAAAAAAAAAAAAAAAAAAAAAAAAAAAAAAAAAAAAAAAAAAAAAAAAAAAAAAAAAAAAAAAAAAAAAAAAAAAAAAAAAAAAAAAAAAAAAAAAAAAAAAAAAAAAAAAAAAAAGAAATAAAATGAGGAGACATCCTCTCTTCATGGATTGGAATAGTCATTATTGTTCAAATGCTTATATTATATAAAGCCAAATCAATGCAATCCCTATTAAAACACCAATGAAATTTTCATAGGGTTAGAAAAACAATTCTAAAAGTTCTATGGAACCAGAAACAACTCTGAATAACACAAAAACTTGCGTAAAAAGAACCAAACAAAAAATATACTAGCATGATATTGGCATAAAATATACATGGAGACCAAGAGAACAGAATAGAGAGCCTAGAAGTAAACCTGCACATCTTCAGTCAACTCATTTTCAACTAAGGTGCTAACAATATGCATTGGAGAAAAGACAATTTTTCATATAATTGGATTGGTAAAATTAAGTACTTTCATGCAAAGTAATGAAACTATACCCCTACTCTCAACAGTTATGAAAATTAACTCCTCCAGAACTACAAAACTTCAGGAAGAAAATGTGAGAAAAATGCCTCAGGACATTGGAATGGGAAAGAGCTTTTTAGGCAATATCCCCAAAGTACATCAAACAAAAGCAAAAATAGATAAATGGGATAACATCAAACTAAAATACTCCACAGCACTAAACACTGAACAGAGTAAAGAGACCACATATAGAATGGGAGAAATTATTTGTACATGATACATCAAACAAAGAAATTTATATCCAGAGTATAAAAGGAATTCCCAAAACTTAATAGCAAGACAAGCTAATTTAAAATTGGGCAATATACCAAAATAGACAAACATATGATTAACTAGAATATTAAAAAATTCTCAGTATCAGTAATTGTTATGGTAATAAAAATCAACACCATTATGAGATGTGGTATCACCTTACTCCACTACTAAGAATGACTATTAAAAAAGATAAATGATAACAAGATCACAGCTTATGCACTGATTGTTTACTATAGGAAATAAGAAAAATATATCCAAAGTGAATTTGAATATTTATGGAATTAATAGAAAGTTTGTTCAAAATTTAGTTTGTCTTTGAAAATAATATACAGAAACTAAAAAGACTTAAGGCTAAAAGACAGAAATAACCAAATCAAGAAATAGGCAAAAGAACTAAATAGACACTTCTCACAAAAGAATTTAAAAAAACGGGCCAATAAATATATGAAAAAATTTTTCGACATCATTAGCAATCAGGGAGATTCAAATCAAAACTACACTGAGATTCCATCTAACCCAATCATAATGGCAATTATCAAGAATACAAACAACAATAAACGCTAGTGAGGATATGGGGAAATAGGAACTCTTATACACTGTTGGTGGAATTGTAAATTAGTGCAGCCACTCTGGAGATTCTTCAGAATACCAGCCCTGAGTATCTTTCCAAAGAGGTTGAAATCTGAATATTATTGTGATATATGTATATCCATGTTTATAGCATCACAATTCCAATATACAAATCATGGAACAACCTAGATGTCCATCAACAGATGAATGGATTATAAAATTATGGGGTATACACACAATGGAATTTTACTCAGCAGTTAAGAAAATCAAAATTATGTCATTTGCAGGAAAATGGAGGGACTTGGAGAACATTAAATTAAATGAGATTAGCTAGTCACAGAAAGTGTAGGGTCATAAGTTTTCTCTCTTATGTGGAAGCTAGGGAGTAACTGGTATACAAGAGGAACTTTTGATAATGGAGGAAAAAGAACAATGGAGCAAAGGAGTGGGTCTTAGGAGAGGGTTGAGGGGAGGAATTGATGAAGAAAACACTTCCATTGACATCATGTATGTATGTAAGAATATCAATGGCAATCTCAATATCATGTATGGGAAGGGAGGAGGGAGGAGGCAGGAGGGAGGAGGGAGAGAGTTGGAGGGAAGCTCACCAAGTGCTATGTACATGTATGTCCCTATCACTCTGATCTACATTATAATGCACTGATAAAAGTATTACAAAGAAGTAAATAGTTTCTATCAATCCCTGGAGAAAGAATATCCTGGATTTACCTCTTCTGGGAGTAGAGATCTTCAAGTAGAATGTTCTGTAATTGTGAATAAATGCAAATTCTGATGTATGCCTTTCATTTTTAAAATTTAAGGAGATCTTTCTCCTATGAAGTATATGCATAGTAGACCCAATATAAGTTTTCACCTAAAATATACATGATTAATTGTTTGTCTCACATTTCTATCCTAATTTGCCTCAGATTCAAAGTGTAGCTGCAGAAAAAGAACATGTTTTCATCAGTTTTGAAAACATCACTACACAGTAAAATTGCTCTGAAATATAACATTACATTAAAAACTCCTTAGTTATAGTTCCTTTTTGCTGTTTCCACATCTTATACACACACACACACACACACACACACACTCATGCACACACAAACGCACGTTTTAGACTATGTTCCTTCTTCTTTCAGATATTTTGCTCTCTGATAATCATACGAACTCTTTAATACTTAAGCTTTTCTCTTCTCTATTTAGTGAGTTATACCACCAACCTCTTATAATAATTTGCATAGTCAGATTTTAACCTCTTGTCTTTCTCTCCATACTTCAAATCATTAAATATTTATTATATGTCCTAAAAATATTTTGAATTTCCATTACTGCTTCTTTATGACAGAGATATGAAATGATATTTCAGTAGTTGTCTCAATTATGACAATGCTCCATGCTGTTTAAATTAATAATATGTTTATGGAAATTTTCATTCATTTTTTTTCCACTCTTGTGCTCCTCTGTGGGCTCATGTCAAATGTATGGTTAGTTTCTCTCTTAACCTCATAATGTTCTTAGTTTTTTTTTTACCCTAATTGAGGGTGGCTCTGTATGTTTACAATTGTCTCTTTTCAAACTAAAGATTGGAGATTTCGTAATCTTTTTGCAGTACTCTTTTATAAAATTATGTTTATTATTGTAGCTTTCTTAGCTAATATCTAAAAGGTTGTCTTTTGAAGATAGCACTAATTTAGCTCATTTTAAAAGTAAAATTAGATTACTAGATGTGCCTTAGTTCACAACACATGACCATTAGGTTTCTTAATGGATTTGGAAAACTCAATAATTTCTTGCTCAGATTAGATTTTATTAGATTTGGATGTCTTTCATACTAACTTTTAAAGATCTGTAGACAGTATAATCAGATTAGAGTCTCAGACTCAGTGTCTTACAATGCATAACAGCATTGTTATGGGCTCTTCACAAGCTACTAAAGTCACATTGAGAACAATATGATACTGAGAGTTCACAAAATTAATTCCAGAAGGCGAGAAATTGGCACACTTTTGCATTTAGAATTTTTTTCCTTGTTAGGATATTTCTCCTTCTTAACTTTTTTTATACTTACCAGAAAGGAGAAAACATGAAAGTTCATGTAAAAATAATAAGAAATAGCATTTGACTAGGGAAATTACTTATCACTTTACATGTAGTTTTTTGTGTGGTAAAATGCCATATTAATTCTACCTTAATTAAAAGTCACTTGTCTAATTTAATTACCATGAAATAGACGCCATCCATTGCAATTTTCTTTATAAATACAGACTACAGAGACGATAGCATTTTAAGAAAACTATTTTAATAGCTGGCTTTTCTGTGAACAGTTATTATTGAATACTATTTTTCTTTAGAATGATAAGGAGTTAAAAATGGATAAATATGAAACAACAAATCAATATCAATCTATATATTTTAAACACATTGAACAGATGATATGTATCAGCCTCATATAATTCAGTGAACATTAATATGTTTTATCTAACCTGGTTTGAAAAAAATTTGGACATTTATATATGCAAAAAGTACTTATAAAATTATTGTTGTAAGTATATATTTGTTACTAGAGATTGAACCCAGGGGCATTCTACCCCTGAGCTATACCCCCAGCCTTATTTGAATTTTTTTCTTTTTTTTAATTTTGAAGGAGAGTCTCTCTAAGTTGTTGAGGGCCTTGCTAAATTGCTGAGGCTGGCCTGAACCCTGTAATCCTCCTGTGTCAGCTGCCCATGTACTGGGATTATAGATGTGCACCACCCCATCCAGCTATAAAATTATTTTTAAATGCCAGTTGCAAGATATTCAAAAGACAAAATCATGTCACAAATGCACAACATGCACGAATGTGTATACCTCGGCAACTTAATCTTTCCTTGGGAACACTCCTTCTAGTGTTTATATGTCTTTAGTGTCAAATTGAATTATGACTTTTGGAGGTTTTGCTGATGATCATTCCTATACTTTCTGTTTTATAATAAATAGATGACACCTTTTGTCCCCAGGATTTCTTTGCCATGTTGTGTTTGGAGCTGCCTGCAATTCTGTCATTGTTGGGAGTAAGGAGCGAGAGAAAGAGAGGCAGTGGAATTGATAGGGGTCATTAGTGCAAACACTGTGGGAGAAAGGATGCAGAATCATAGCTGCCATCATCTCTTGGATTTAGGAGCCCTTTCCTGCTCACTAATACTGTGGCCTCTTTCCCACAAAAACTTACCATAAGACATTGGGTGTCTGACCTGACAGATGTCAGACATGTTGCAATTTTTCTAGTTCCTCTGAACAACTGCTTCAAATGTTAGCTTTCCACTATATACTAACTTTCTCTTGGTAGATTATTAAAAAATCCCAAGTATAAACTACAGTAACATTTTTAGGTGACCTTTGATCATATTTAAAGCACTTTGCATTTTTTTTTTTTTACCTTGGTAACATTTCTACCTTGTCTTATGACTTTGGGACCATATAAGTTCTTATCCAAATTAGGATGATATTAAGATTGAAAAGGGACTCTATAAATTATTAAGCCAGTGAGGGGTATGAATAGTACTGTCTGAAGCAAACCAGTATATATGATTATCCTAGTTTTAACACTTAGAAAGTACTTTAAAAATTATATCAAATTATATCAAATGCAAGAATGAGATGTTTAGTAGTTGTCTCTGATGGTTCATTTGTGTGTGTGTGTGTGTGTGTGTGTGTGTGTGTGTTCTCATAAACTATTTCTCTGAAGCCCAGAACTATATTTTGTGATTATTTTAATTTTCTCCAAAGTGGAAAATAAATATTTTGTAATTACATGTCTGTAAATGAAGCATCTCTTACATAACTGATTCATAATTATTTTGATCATGACCTAAGTGGCCTAAATTCAGAATGATGACAAGAATAACAAGAATGTCTAGAAAAAAATATAGTTGACATTTGGAGTTTATACAAAGAATGTGTTAATCCTCCAACAACCATTAGGATTTTTTGTATTTTTTCCTTCACTGAGTGTTAGCTTCAAATAACACATCTTGATTAAAATATATAACATCTATCTTCCTACAATATCCTATGAACAATTTCTTTATATCATTCTTATTCTATTGAGATCTTATTATGTTATCCTATATTTTATTTTTTGTTTTTATTCTTTAAATATATTTTTAATTTTTACAATAAGTTATCTATTCTGTTATTATCTAAAAGATTAGGTGAAAAAGCTCATCAAATTATACTTAATAGATGAGTCAGCATTTTTACGTAGAACTAATTCTAAAACAAGTATTAGCAAACATTTTCTGCAGAAAGCCATATAATAAATATTTTAGTTTTTTTATACTACTTATGGTCTTTGTTACATAGTCTTTTTGTGATTTTTTGATCTATTCAAGAGTAACTTAATTAAGCCTGTGGACCTTGGTTTGTTAGCACTTGCTCTAAAACACAGGGAAATTTCATACTGCTACACATAGTAAAATAAATTTGTAATATTTGTATAAAGTATAAAACAATTTGTGCTTGCTTCATGACTTTTCATTAAATCTCTATTCTTCACAAAGACTGCTGGATTTTTTCCAAATTCATGCATATTCCCTTGACCTCATTTGGTTTGTTCAGAGTGCCTAGTCAACCTGAATATTGTAAACAACTATTGACTACAAAACACCCCTCTCTATGGGCTAATGTTTTTCTTTGGTTGACATCACATCATATATATTCTGAGAAATAGGATGATCATGAGCTTGTAGGAACACCTAGCTTTTATTTATAATCCCTGCTTGGCCATATATTATGAGTACAAATTTAGGCAAGAAAACTGCATTATGCATCAGATTCCTCATTTGTAAAAAGTGATTAAATGACCTAACCAAACACTTAGGGTCACTCCATGCACATAAAATTTTAGTTATTATTATTATTATTATTATTATTATTATTATTATTATTATTTTAGTTCTGGCAAGTTTACTAACCAGGGTTATGGTTACTGTGATATTTTCACTTTATTTCAGTTAAACAATAATGCCATGAACTACACTGATGTGATAAATAATGGCATTAAGCATAGGAAATTTACTATATTTTTATTAATGAGGCAATATCTTGTCATTTACAGACATTATACATTGTACGGTAACTATTTTGTATCTGACTGAATCCCAAGGATGTGGTTCAAAGTCAGGAGCCAGCATATAAATGATACTCTGTAGGGTTGAGCCATTAGAAGGAACAACAAAGGCTAGATAGAAATGTATAATGTGTAAAAAGTCACTGAAAAAATGGGAAGAATTCAAGATATAGGACTGAGTAGAGGACCACTATAAATTGAAGAAACGGCATCAACAAGTTTCCAAAGCAGAGTAACATAAAGCATATCCTAGGAATGAGGATAAGATTGAAATAAGATCATTTTTTAAATTCAGGTTTATTAACATTACAGATTGTCCTGAATGCCCAAATATAGTCTATGTACTTGCTTTGACATATTATCAGAACGTATTGTGAAAATATGTCTCTTTCTTGGGAGTCACACAATTTTAGCATGACTCATCTGGTAGAGGAGTATGAGACAGCTCAACACGACAAGATCTACATGTTAGATACTAAAGCATTAGTTAAAGTGCGAGGTAATTCAGGCTCAAGGCAATACAATGGCAACATCAAGAAGGATATATTATATATATATGTATTAAATTATTATTACCAATTGAAATGAATCATGTATGGGGAAGGACACAGATGGGTGGGGTGGGATCTGGAGGAAAAGGCGCCAAGCATTGCTGACATGTATATTCTTTCATTCTGTACCTCACCATGATGCATAATTGCAGTGCACTAAGGAAAACACATATAAAAAAAGATAAAGTCAGCTAGACTGATAAAATGGATTTTACAGGGCTACATACTTTTCCCCCAACCATACATAATCAAAGATTAATACTTAATTTTAATCCCTTTATGATAAGAAGAGCCTATACCACTAGTAGAGATTGGGGACATAAGTTTATAAGTTTTATATTAATCTGAAGGAAGTGAAATTAGGACCAACAGTTTGTTCAGCCACAAAAAAACATCTCTCAG
The DNA here is from genome assembly GCA_004027655.1 of Graphiurus murinus. Lineage (NCBI taxonomy): Eukaryota > Metazoa > Chordata > Mammalia > Rodentia > Gliridae > Graphiurus > Graphiurus murinus. Next base: position 36,651 of record PVLC010001812.1, on the reverse strand, counting down.
TCTCATCTCCTAAGCTTTTTCATTAGGCATTTTTCTTGTCTAGATCCATAAACTATCAATACTTCCTAAAATGGATTAGACTTCCCCTTCTGTAGCAAATCACAGCAACTTGAGAACAGTTGCTAAATATCAAAAGTGGAACAAATATAAGACAGTGTGTTTGTTTGATTTGGGCTAACGGTTCAGCAAATAGGTGTGTCTCAACATAAGTTCATGAGATCCTGTGCATTCTCATGGCTGGTATTTCCAGTGTGGATCTGCTATGAACTTTGTCAGGCTCTATATCCCTAGCATTATAATTTTGCTACTGAATATGTTTCCTGCATCTAAAGTTGATTTTTCATCCATATTCAGTGAAAAATCAATTAAAATCAGCTGAATTTGTTCAATCATTATAAATATACTGAGCACTTTCATGTTTGATAAATTGTAAATCATTGATATCTGGATTTTCCCTTGATTTTCTACTCACATGTTGGGAATTACATGCTTCCATAGTAAAATGTATAGTTTTTTTTTCAGCATTGATTTTTATACGTTTCTTGAGTACAACGGGATTACATAGGCATTTATGACATATCAATCATTGTCAGAACACAAATAGTACCTCTTCTTCGTTTTCCACTTATAGCCCACATTCTTAACATAGCCTGGTCAAGCAAACTTTCTAGAGTCATAAAACCGTAATCCTTTAGGGTCATATATTTACTTTCTAAGAGTGGGAGGGTCTTTCATCCACGCATCCTAGGGACAATCTCCAGACTTTGAGACGCCAATGTAGCCATAGCAGAAGAGTCAGTATAATTACTCATCTATGCAGTTAGCAACTGCCAGGTGGGAGAGGGCCCAGCTGGGCTCCCACAACTCCCCTGTGTAAAGTTCTTTGCTTATTAGATGTACATGCTTGAGAAATATATATATATATATATATATATATATATATATATATATATATATATATATATATATTTAAACTCTTTTCTGCATATACATAATGAGGATAATATATATATTTCATAATTGTTACGAGGACTTAATATTACATAGAGCATGCATTCTAATACTTAGTACATTGAGTTACTAAACATTTTTCACTCATGTCCCAATAGATTTAACATTTTCATTGCTTTCAAATAATCAAATCCAAAGATCCATTTTGTGTATATCAAATGTGTTTTTTCTAACCATTTCTCAATTTTTTATCTAATAACTTTCTGAAAAGCATGTAAAATTTTCAGCTTTCAGTAGTTCTGAATAATGTTATTTTTCTAATTTATTTTATGCCCTAATGTTCAAATAAGATACTTTTATGCCTATCACAAAATAGCACATTAAAAGTTAATTAGTTGAATCAATTGATTTTTTAAATGTCATTCTATCCCTGCATGAACAAATAGTTTTTTCTAGCATTACACTATAACCTGTTAATCTCATTGTACCTTCCTAGACAACTTCATAGAAGAATTGAGGTGCAGATGAATTAAACATGTGTTTGTCACAGTGGGTGATGGAAGAATGACAAGTTCACATCTTTCTCTTTCCTTGGCAGCTATCACACAAAGGAGGAGTTCAGATGGCTAGAAAAATAGAATGACCCATCAAAAAATGCATTTGGAAGTAATTATTTCATTTTGATTTTCCTTAGAAGTTTCTTCAGTCAGCTTTCAAATTAGAATAAAGACAGAAAATGAAATAAGAGCTTAATTTTAATTAAATGCATCATTAAAACTTAGTATAGATCATTTCTTACCTAACAAATTGAAACATATGCATATTTTACACTATGGCACACTGTATCATACATACTTTAATGATTAAAATAACACATAAAATCCTGTAAAGTTTTTCCTCCAATTTAGCTTGTAATTGGGAATCTACAGCTCAAACTAGTATAGTAAACAAACTTCAGTGCTGCAATTCTGCAAGCCTTGGAAAAGAGAGCAAAAAAGTAAATAAGTTCAAAGAAAATGATGAAAGTCTCAGAGAGAGATGAAGATTTACTAATAATTATTAAGAATAAAAAAAATGTAGTAGTTACTGGTGCAAAGCAACATGTCCAATATGGGTCTATTAGTGAATAAAAAGCTAGTCTTTAAATTAAAAAGCAACACAAAAACTACCCACAGGGTAGGGTGATCATAGACACAAATTAAAAGAAAATGTATGTTTTGTAGTAAAAATCAAAAAAGAATATTCATATTTAAAGGTGTGTCCTTATACTGTATACTGAGTAATCCCTGTTTAGAATATTGAAGTAGTTCCTACTGTTCACTGATTAAATCAAAATAAGAAGAAATCATCCTATAAAGTCAGTAGTTTAAATCTGCTTAACTAATAACATTCATATGAAACCACTTTTCTTTGGATTATACTTGAGAAAAATATAATTTAAAAATAGTAAAAGATAAAGTTAATAAATATTTAAGAGGGAGAGAAGATTCCTACTATTGCTGATAAGAAATAAGAGGATTTTTTTCTTTTTATATATTTATATCAATGCATTACAATTATACCCAATAGTGGGATTCATTGTGATATATTCATATATGCACATAGGATGATTTGGTCTGTTTCATTCCCTATATACCTCCTTTCCCTCTCCTCATTAAGATATAGAAAGATTTCAAGATGGAATATGAGGCAATATTCTATTTTACTAGTAACTGTGAAAGTCATTAAAATTGTTGCAAAAAAAACTAAATACAGTGAAGATGTTTGACGAAGAACATGCATTAGCTACAGAAGTATGTCACTCAGGAAATAATAACCTGTGTGCCCTTGATTCTTTAACCTACTAGTTGACTTAGGTGGAAATTTGCTTATAGGCAGAGAACTAAACCAAATTACCTGCCAAATTACTTTTAGTTTGATGTTTGACATGTACCTAAAGAAATTTAATGTGCTATTGGACTAAATTGCTCAATTTTCTCCTTATATATCAAAGAATTAAGCCTGTATTTTATGTGAAATCAGCAAGTTTATTATGCAAAGTTATCAGCACAAATGCCCCTGGATGTTACTATGTGGCTCAGCAGTGGAACTATGGGGACATATTGCTAAAAAGTTATTTTAAATAAGAATCTAAATCATAGTATCATACCTTAACTTTCATGAAATATTTAAAGTTGCTTTTTAAATGGCTGGATCACAAACTGGCAATAAAGTGAATGGAGAAGATTATGCAGTGTTATGAGAGTCCTGTTGTAAGACACAGTAGACTTACAAAGTACAGTTACTAGGGGTTATATGTGTCCCATGGCGTGCACGGAAGTCATTGATTCTATGAGTTAAAAGTTTACTAATGCCTGGGGATTTTTTCATGTGATATGAAATGAATACATGCAGGATGAGTCAATTATAGCGGGTTTATTGGCAGGTGCAAGAGCATTAACTACAAGCAGAGTTAATACAGTAATTAACAACCATCAGCTCCTAAAAAGCTTAATACTCTCAATGCCACTAGGGGGAAAAATGCAGAATGAGGAGAAAATTGACAAAAGCTTAACAAATGAACTATTTCGACCCATGATGTTATTTAATAAACTTTTCATTTTTATGGTGGAAAATGTTGAACCAATAGTTATTAAAATCAATTTCCAAAATATAAATAGTATTCTGTACATTTTACAGAGAGTTCTATCCTCAGGCTTCTCATCTCTTCTATTTTCCATCCTCAATTACCTCTTTTACTCTCAAAGCATCCAGCTTCGTGTATATATTGTGCCTTTGAGTTTCATTTCCATAACATTTCTAACATCGTTATGTTAACTTATATCCCCACTACTACAAGTATAGTTTGCATATTCATTTACTATAATATAGACGAATAAAGTTTTCCATGGCTTATTTTATTGAATCCAGCACTTGTGGATACATACCTCTAAACACAGTACCATGCACGCATGCGCACACATTTTTCTCTCCATTTCAAGCCACTTATGTTTGCGTTTTCCATCTGATTAGATCTCTGTGACAGTTTTTGATTACGCTATCTTCTTATTGCTTATATATCTGAAGTATCCCTTTTCCTATTCTCTGACATGAAGCATGTGGATCTTACCCATTCAAATCCCCTCAATAAGGCATTTTGAAGAAATACTCCCTGCCTTTTGTGTTGATAACAATATTTTGCATTAAACATTTTCTAACATGTTCCACATTCTGTCTGCATTTCAATAGTATTTGTGGTTATCTCTGCTCTTAGATTGCAAGCTATTTATGGTCATCTTTTCCATCATTGTATTTCTCTAAATAAGAGGTGTTCCGTACATGTTTGCTGAATTGACTTGAAATGGCAAGATAGAAAGTTATCGCTTAAGTCAAGGTATTTGCAGTGAAAGAGACAATTGAAAAACATAGACCTTGAGCAATTGTGGGAGACTGGAATCACTTAACAAAATTTTTAAAAAAATGAAATTGAGTACTTACATTCTTTGCATAGTATTTTTGCACATTTTCAACATCAGCCACCATATTAGTGTTGGGATACACGAAGATAAAGTGTCAAATCTCTTTCACAGGTGGGAAAAAACAATCAGGGACAATGAATTATCAAAATACAATGGCCCTGCTAGCAGTAGATCATCGAGCAGTGTAGAGGAAGGAACATATCTCCAGTAAGGTTGCAGGGGACCCAAGGGAGCTAGCTTATAGTGACTTCACTTATGAACTTCTGACATTTTTAACTCTTTCCCATGCATTAATTCTTCCCAGGAACTCAATAGTGTTAAAGTTCTCCATAAACATTACATCATTCATCTGTAGGATATGAATCTTGAATAGTAGCAGAAAGGGTAATTCAATTGCTGAGGAAAGGTGGGTAAATAAAATTTGGGGACTCTACAGTGTCTATAGGGTGATTCAAAACACGAAAAAGATGCAAAACCAAGAATTTTATATTTTGATAATTGAGTTTAATATTTAATTTTATACTGTTTTGAAAATGTAATAATATATAGCATCAAGTAACAAGATTAAAGGTATTCTAACAAGATATATATTTCTATTCCATTGAAATTATTAGAAGTATGACATTAATCAAATTTATAAATGTATAATTGTATGCCACTATTTATACATTTTCTGTATTTAAACTATTTCCCAAAATAAATGAGCTAGAATGTAAACTTAATTAAGATGTTCTAAGTAAAACAGTATAGGCAGATTATACAAATCACAGTAACATGTAGTTAAAAAGAAGGAAGCTAGAGCCGGGCGCGGTGGCGCACGCTTGTAATCCCAGCATTAGGGAGGCTGAGACCGGAGGATCCGGGTTCGCGGCCAGTCTCAGCTACCTAGTGAAGCACTCCGCAACTTAGTGAAACTCGGTTTCAAAATAAAGAATAAAAAATAGGGCTGGGGATGTAGCTCGAAGGTAGAATGCCCCTGAGTTCAATCCCTAGTACCGCAAAAAATAAATAAATAAATAAATAAATAAATAAATAAATAAAAGAAGGAAGCTAGGTAGTAATCAGTTTACCAGAGGGGCTTTAGATACTGAGAGAAACCCCAGTAGAGTTATGGAAGGGGTCTAGAGGAGGGTGTTGGTGGTGGGGGAGAGATTTAATGAAGGAAACACTTCCACTTACATATGTGGAATTATCAATGCCAATCTCAATATCATGAACAGGGAAGGGAGAGGAGTGGGGAGTGAGCCAGGTGGAAAGCTCACCAAGTGTGCATCTAGGTCCCCGTCATTCTCAGATACACTATGATGAGGGACTATAATGTACCGATAAACTTATATTTAAAAATATTCAAAACAGAGCCGGGCATGGTGGTGCACACTTGTAATCCTGGCATTTGGGAGGTTGAGACTGGAGGGTCAGCGTTCGGGGCCAGCCTCAGCTACCTAGTGAGGCACTCCGCAACTTAGTGACACCCTGTTTCAAAATAAAGAATAAAAGTAGGGCTGGGGTGTAGCCCGGAGGTAAAACGCTCCTGAGTTCAATCCCCAGTACCGTAAATAAATAAATAAATAAATAAATAAATAAATAAATAAATAAATAAATAATTCAAAAGAAAAAGAGAGGAAACTATGCAATAAAGTGTTTTGAGTCAGTTTGATGTTGAAATAGATGCAACCATATAGACTGTCCATCTCATACATAAAAAATGAAGATTTTCAGAGCAGCAATATTGTAAATGTTATTTTCTTTTATTACAAATCTGTCCCCACTTTTCATTCATATTATGAACTTTGGAGAATAATTGTGATAGACCCTAAAAGGGAAATACTGTGTTCCTAAAGTAAGTTTTATGAAAGCAAAAACAGAATATTTTGTTAAGGACTTTCCATTTAAGTAACAACAATTAAATACATCTTGCCCAGAGTAACTATGTCATTTTTCTTCCAAACTTAGAAAAGTGTCCCACTGCAGACTTTTGGTGATTATAACCATAGACTGGGTGGAAAATCTAAAGTAACATGTCATGAGCCCTAGCGTGATTTATCTTTGTTAATTTACTTGTCCGTTTGGGGGGAATAGGGTAGTCTGTGTTCCAGCATCAGAATGTTCTTTAGCGTCACCAAGGTCTTGGGTTCTGCAGCTGCACCCAATTAGGCTATGCAAGAGATTTTGATGCCTGAATGTCCCCTGGTATGGCCACATCTCCTGGCAGAGCTGATGTATCTAGCACAATTGTATTGAGGCTGAGATATCTAAATGAACAATAAGCCTTTTTGCTCTCTCACTTTCTTTCTCTGTTTTAATTTTCATGTTTTCTTTATATTTTTTGTAATGCTAGAGAGGGAACTCCGGGCCTCATACATACAAAGCAGGCCCTCTACCACTGATTTATGACCCCAGCCCTACCATTTCAATTTTATATAAAAAAAGTGTCTTTTAAAGACTAAATTGGTAGAGAGAAGCCAAGCAAAATAATTTGTAGGTAGAATAAAAGAAAATAAAAGTCGTTTGTGTCACAAGACCTAAGCAGATGTTCAATAATGGTGCTAGAAAAGTCTCTATATGAGGTTCAACTTTCCATTTGAAAGTAGAAATCTTTAAAGAGAAGGTAGAGTGCCCATGATGATTATAGCAATTAATATCAATCTCATGAGAATAAAGATAAAGCAGCTGGTTTCCTTGTTTCAAATGCTTATAGGTACTGAGCCAATATCAACTCTGATGATATATTAACTTTCAGTACAGTTCTATGTATAAGAAGCCAGTAATGATTTCATTAACATAAGAAGAAACCATTAGTTTTTACATTCCATGGACTCAGGAAGATCTTTATTTCCCTTGTTCCTTAGGCTTTTTTCCCCCTAAACATTGAATGGAAGCAGTTTTTAATCAAAGAGAATTAAATATATTATTAATTATTCCATATAGTTATATGACCATTCTTTATTTAAATTAAGAATATAAAAGAGGAAATTTGTAGTATAATGAAAAGCTGCCAAAATGGAATTATTGTAAATTCAATCATGCTTTAAGTAGATTGTATCTGTATGACTTCATAGTGAGAGAGCGATTAGTAAATTTATAAATTACTCTTAATCTTCAAAAAATTCAAAAAAATTATATATATATATGTATACATATATTTTGCTTAAGATAATGAAGGAAGTATTACTCTTAATACTTAATATAATTTCTTAATAAAAGAAAGAACTTTAAATCAATTTGTAAGTTACATAAGAACACGTATTTGATGATTCAAGAAGGAGCCGGGTATGATGGTGCACAGTTGTAATTCCAGTACTTGGGATGCTGAGACAGAAGGATTACAGGATCAAGGTCAGCCTCAGCAAGTTAGAGAGACCCTCAGAATTCAAAATGAAAAAATAAAAAGGGCTAGGAGAGTAGCTCAGAGATAGAATACCCCTGGGTTCAATTGCCAGCATGCACACATGTGTTTGTGCGTGCATGTGCACATAAACACACATGTGAATTTTGCCCATATTAAAATCATTCAATGTAGAAAACCTCATCAAGACCTTATTTCCTTCATTCATTCATGACAGTAATGGGTAACAATTTTGAATGTGGAATATTTTTTCTCAGGTGCTAAGCATGTAGTAATTAATGCCTTATTGACATCATTGACTTTATCCTCAAAGTGTCATTTCGCTTTTCTTTTCTAAGGACAAATGCATGAGAAGTGTATGGTTTTATGGTGTGATTAATATAACTCAAGTGCAATATACTCTATCAGAGCTATACTGCAGTATCTACTTCAATGGCTCAGTCTAATAATAAATAAGAGGCTGTAAATGAAACCTTAACACAGTCAGTAAGAAAAGATTCTTACTAATTGATAGAAATGAGTACAAGGCTCCAGATTGTTCAGAGAAGGCTCCCTTAGCACGGAAGGCAACGTAAGAGAAAACGGAATGTCATAGACTGTATCCAAGTCTCTTCCAAACCTTTGGAATCACCCTTTATTATCTCTTGCTCTCATACGTACAGTCTATTAGTAAATCCTGTTGCTTCTAACTTCAAAATCTGACCACTCCTTACCATTTTCTCATTACTACCCCACTGTGTTTGGAGGCACCACTCTCTTTTACCTAGACTACTTAAACACTTGTTCCTGTAGAATCTATTTTCCATCCAGCAGCCAGAAAGATACTATTAAAACAGTTCACAGAACTCCTCCTACCAAATCATGAAATGATTCCTACCTTTTTCAGAGCAAAAGGAAAGTCTATACAACAACCTGCAAGGCGATATGTGATTTGCATCCTTCTCTTTCATACAACTTCATTTCCTACCACCTTCTTATTCACTCTGCCACAGTCTTCCTGATATCTTTACTGTTTATTGACCGTGAGCACACATTTCTACCCACCAAGGCTTTTAACCTGCCATTCGCACTGCCTGGGTATTCTTCCTCCAGATTAGTGATAAGATTCTCCTGCTGAGTCACCTTCTTTAGGTCTTAACTCAAATGTCACGTTTTCATCAAGACTTTCCCAGACCACTCTATTATAAATTGTCAATCCCCTCCTCCCTGAGAGCCCAGGAGTCTTCATCTTCTTTTGCTTCCTTATTTTTCTCCTAATACTATCATCTGATATTCTATATTTTCTATACTTTTTTCTTATATTGAAATAAAAGCTCTACAAGAGAAAAGTAGTTGTTTGCTGCTATTATTTGCAGAACTTAACATCGGTGACTACCACAGAGTGCTTGATAAATACTTGAATGAGCAAGTCAAATTAAAAATGAATAGACATTCATTAGTTGGGTAAGGGAGGAAGAAAATCAATCATACGATTCAAGAAGATAGCATCTCGCAGGCAAAATCTTCCAAGAAGATAGCACTGCAAGATATTTTTTTCCATATGAGAAACAGAGGTAAATTGAGCTTGGAGAGTTGAATGGGCAACAGAGCATCTTGCAACATATAAATATAAAGCCAAGCCAGACGTGGTGTCACGTACCTGCAATCTCAGTACTTGGGAGGCTGAGACAAGAAGATCACAGATTGAAGATCAGTCTCAGAAACTTAGTAAGACTCTCAGCAACCTAGCTAGACCCTATTTCTTTCTCTTTTTTGTTCTTTTTTGCAGTACCTGGGATTGAATTTAGGGGCATTCTACCTCCGAGCTACACCCCCAGCCCTATGTTTTATTCTTTATTTTGAAACAGGGTCTCACTAAGTTGCCGAATGCCTCACTAGGTAGCTGAGGCTGGCCGCGAACCCAGATCCTCCGGTCTCAGCCTCCCAAACTAGATCCTATTTATAAATAAATAAATAAATAAATAAATAAATAAATAAATAAAAAGGTCTGGGTATAGCTTGGAGGTAGAATGCCCTTGGGTTTAATCCTCAGTAGTACAAGATAAATAAATAAAAATAAATGAATATAAAGCCAAATCTAAGCTTCCTTCACTTGAGAATCAGGAAGATTGTGATAGAAACATAATTATATACATTTTCTGATTTTAAGTGGCTGTCCTTTTGCCCTTGCCAGTGGCTTACCTGCCTGCTCATATTATCTCCTTCATTTGAGGAGAGGAAGTTCAGCAGACATTTTATAAGCTCCTTATCATGAAACACAACAGCAAGTCAGTATCACACCTTCTGGGTATGTTACATGTGAGGAGATAGTAAATTAAGAACAATATGCCACATGAAAGTATAGTTGAGGCTTGTTCATCTTCCATAATTAGGAGAACATTTAAATCTGTTTCCTTTAACTTTGAAAAATGTACTCTAAGAGGTAAATTAATGTATCATAAAGGTCACCACCTAAAATTAAAGGGCATGGTTTTCATTAACATTTTAAGTTATAGGTTGGTATAGTTAACAAAGCAGAAAGGGCACCTTAAGGAAGCTTCACTCTATTTTCCAAAGACCAACTTATTAAATGTACCTTCAAAGTTCCATGTTAACGGATCATATTCAGTGATTAATAATTATTTTCGTGTTGACAACTAACCCAATAATTTTTCAACATACAACATTTGCACAATGAATATTGTCCAGCTGGAAGAGGCTTTTTTGGATCCTATTTGTGGTTTCACTGACATGGAAGAATGAAAAATGGTGGAGAGTGCCCACATGGGCAAAGTGAAACTATAGGCAGCTTTATAATAAACTGAATCAGAAAGGCTTTTACCATATAAGCTTTTGGTGAAATTACCTACATTTTTCTTTCTCCACTTTTCTTCAGAAAAAAAAAATTGCATTCACTGATAAGAGAAGAACTTGTATTAATTTCGGTTTTTTTGTTTGTTTGTTTTTGTGGTACTGGGGATTGAATTCAGGGGCATTCTACCTCTGAGCCTCACTAGGTAGCTGAGGCTGACCGCGAACCCGGATCCTCCGGTCTCATCCTCCCAAATGCTGGGATTACAAGTGTGTGCCACCACACCCAGATAGCATATTTCAGTTTTGCCACCATTAGCTTATATAAATCTAAGCAAGTCATTAATGTGGGCTTAATGATAAGATCAGAGAGTGCATTCAAGATGCCAACGACATTTTAAAAGTTGATTAAATATTAGCTTCCCTCTCTCATTTAGCATCCTGCTCCATTTGCTCTATCCTCTCAGACAGCTCATTTCCCTAAGGACTCCCTTATAGATAGGAAAGCAATCCAGTCATTAACCCACTACCTAAGCTCCTGGTATGACTTTATTTTTTTAATGAATATTTCTTGATCGAGTGATATAGAGGGAGTTATGGTAACAAGAACTAATAGTTATTAAGTACTAAATATTTTTCAGATATTGGCCTGTGTGTTTTCTCATATAAAGTTGGTTAATATTTTTGGTGACCCCTTGAGTAGATACAGCAATTATCTCCTGATGACAGAGAAGAAAATTCTACTTGAAATATAGAATGTGGCATTAAACTCAAGAGTATCTGTGCAGCAAAGGAAACTATCAAGAACCTCAACAGAGAGCACACAGCATAAGAGAAAATTTTTGCCATCTACTCCTCTGATAGAGGACTAATATCTAGAATATACAGAGAACTCAAGAAACTCAAACTAAGAAAACAAATAACCCAATCAAAAAAATGAGCAAAGGATCTAAATAGACAGTTCACAAAAGAAGAAATACAAATGGCCAATAAATGTATGAGGACATGTTCAACATCATTAGAAATCAGATGCAAATCAAAACTACCTTGAGGTTTCACCTAACTCCAATCAGAATGGCAATCATCAAGAACACAAACAACAACAAATGCTGGTGAAGATGTAGAGTGAGAACCCTAATACATTGCTGGTGGGATTGCAGATTAGTGCAACCATTTTGGAAAACAGCATGGAGGATCCTCAGATGAATGGAAATGAACCTATCATATTATCCAGCAATACTACTTCTGGGTATCTTCCGAAAAGAATGGAAACCAACTACCAGACCAATGCATGTGTATCTATATTTATAGCACACAATTCACAATTGCCAAACTATGGAACCAGCCAATATGTCCATCAACAGATGAATGGATTACAAAACTATGGGATATGTACACAATGGAATTTTACTCAGCCATAAAGAAGAAAAAAAAATCATGTCATTTACAGGTAAATTGATGGATCTGGAAAAAATTATGCTAAGTGAGATTAGGCAGTTACAAAAAGGAAAAAAAAAATTGTATGTTCTCCTTAATAAGTGGATGCTAGGGAGAAAGTGGGACATAAGAGGGACCCTATACAAAGAAGGAGAAATCTTAAGTGAGCAAAGAAGGTGACTTAACTGAAAGTGATGGGGGTGTACCCTAATGCACATGATGTACTTTCACACACATAAAGTCAATTACTAAACTGAACATGAGAAGGAGGGAGGGCAAGGGAGTGGAGCAGAAATTGGGGAAGAAATAAATAAGAAATGTGTGCATGTAGCCTTTACCAGCTTGTATCTAACAAAGATGTATGATTACAATGCACCAATAAAAAAATTTTAAAAAAGAAATACAGAATGTGTACTTTTTTCACAGCCACAAAACATTTTAGTACAGAACCAGAATATATTGCATGAAATTAGGCTCTGCAGTCTGTGTTCTTGAGCTCGGATCTTGCTTTATGGAGAAGGATGCATTTCACCTGCAGCAGCACCGTCATATCTCTAAAAAGGGAGGTATTTACATTGTGTTTGAGAAAAGCTACACATATATGCATATGTAACCATACAGCTATTTCTGTTAATTCTAGTAATACAGTCCTTTAAGTATCATTTTCTTATCATTGCTGAGATATTTTACATAAATTACCAGCAATATATTTAGTCTACATTTTTAGAGACAGTGTGCTTTCTCAAACAAATCATATGATCACCAAAACTACTTCTGGTCCATTTTAAAGTGAATTTAAGTTGCTTTCATTTTATCTTATTTATTTCTGGGGGCAGAAATGATGTGGAGTAAGATGGTAAGATGGGGGTCTCTTAGGTTAGGAAAAAAAAATAAACTGGTTTTTTTTTTTCATTTGATTTTTCCCCCCAAATTCAAAGTATCTTATGTGGGGCCTTGAAAGATATTTTGATGGCATATGATCTCAAAAAATATTTGTTGAAAGGTGAAAATGGGAAGAAAATCTCTTGAGAAATCCTTTCTAAATGCTTTCTTGCTTTATGGGTGCTAAGACTTTGAAGAATGAGGCTAAGGCAGCAATTTCAATCTCTGAGTGGCCTCTTCAGTTTTGTTTTGCCATAGCATTGTGAGCAGCAAACTTCTGCTCTAATGAATGAAGTGTGCAACCATGCCTAGGGCAAACCCACATGCTAGTCCAATTTTTCTTCTCATGTGCAATCAAGTTCCAGAGAATAATAGTCCTGAGCTATAGGAAAGAATTAAGCTACAGCAGATTCCTGAACTATAATTCCTTTCATGTCTCTCACAAGAAAAGGTGTTCAAATGAATAGGCATACAACTCAATGTAGTTCTAGATTCAGTCACTGAGCCAATGCTATTTGGATAAATCCCTTATTTACTGGTAGTAACTTTGTATATTTAAGGTGGAGCATAGACACCAGACCCAATAAATATAGCAGCCTAGATCAGTATTCCAAATGAACAGCAAAAATTTGTCCGAATCAGAAAAAAAAATGGAAAGGAAGATGATAAGATAAAGCTTCTGGAGCAATGACTACCATTATTTTTGTGAACATTCTTTACACTTAGCCAAAAGCCTGAGTTCTGGTAACTTGAATGGGACTAATACAAGTTGGTGGGAATTTAATCCAAGGAAGAAACATTGGTATAGACACAGAGGAACGAAGAAACAAATCCTAAGGAATATATGACAAAGAGGAGAGCTTGGCATTCATTAATAAAATGAAAATGACCAAAGAGATTGATCCCTCAATGCACTCTCTAGGTGAACAGATGGAAAGAGTGTGTGTGTGTGTGTGTATGTGTGTGTGTGTGTGTGTGTGTGTGTGTGTGTGTGTGTGTGTGTGTTTTCTCTGGCTGTGGTCAGACTTTACCCTTGGGCTAGAAATAGTTCTTAGCATCCTGATGGCCAAATCTCATGGAAAGCAAATTCATCTCAATGAAGTAGACTGGAACTGACAAAAACTTACTTCTTTTGAATTGGGCTAATCTCTCTGCCTACTGGTGATAGAGGAGGATTTAAAATTTGAAATAACGAGATCGCTTTCATCAACCAACATGCCCCCTTTCACTCTAGCTGCCAGCCTCTGATAACAACCATTCTACTTTCTGCTTCTGTGAGTTTGATTGTTTGGGATTCCACATATGAATGAAATCAGCAGTATCTGTCCTTTTGTGTCTGGCTTATTTCACTTAGCATATTGTCTTCCATGCTCATTCAACTTGTTGCAAATGTCTGAATTTCCATCTTTTTAAAGGTTGGATAGTAGCCGTAGCCAGGCGTGGTGGTGCATGCGTGTAGTCCCAGCATTTGGGAGGCTGAGACCCGAGGATCCGGGTTCGCGGCCAGCCTCAGCTACCTAGTGAGGCACTCCGCAACTTAGTGAGACTTGTTTCAAAATAAAGAATAAAAAATAGTGCTGTGGGTATAGCTCAGAGGTAGAATGCCCCTGAGTTCAATCCCCAGTACTGCAATAAATAAATAAATAAATAAATAAATAAATAAATAAATAAATAAAGGTTGAATAGTATTTCAGTGTGAACATACATCACATTTTCTTTATTCATCAATTTGTTGACAGGAGGAATAAATAAGTAGGTGAGGTAACAGATGCATTAATTAGATTGATTCAATCGTTCCATGTTACATAAAATATTTGCTTTGTATTCTATGAATATATGCCATAATTTGTCACTGCTTAATATTATATAATAACCAAGCAAATAAAATATATTATCAGCAGCCCAGTTTCATACCTCGCTGCCAGAAATTGAGAGCAGAACATTATCCTTGTAATTTTCATAGCCACAGATATTTTTAGATGTAGAAATGACAAGTATGTTTTTCACTTGGAAATAGGATTAAGTTGGGAGGGGGCTCTTCTAATTTATCTGTTCTCAGGATCTAAAACTCCACTCTACCCTCATCCCCTGATGCAAACAGATGAAAATTGTCCACACATAGGGGTCTTAAATATTTGCAAGCCTAGACAGTGGGCCGGGAGGACATCCCTACAGTACAAAATATAGGAGAGAATTAAAGATATTAAAGTAATAGGAGAAGTAAAAGGAATATGAATATCCTGAAAGATAGGTATATACAAGAACATAAAGAAAGTCTAGAAAAGGGCTTATTCCATAGAGGAAAAATAAACTTTCATATGAAAACACCAGAGAAAAGAAGACACTTTCTCAAGAATCAGGGACAGAAATGTGCCAGGCCAAACTCTATGCATTATGGGTGTATAACTAACCTAATTCTCCCCAAATTAATGACCTGTCTTGACTCAACTTACTATTAGAAGGCAAATGGGACACCTCGACAATTTCAAGAGGATGGCTAAAATTTGCAGTCTCCAAATTGAACCATACATGGGTGGGTCTCTCTCTCTCTACCCTCCTTCCCCTTTCTCCCTCTCTGCCACTCTCTCTCTCGTCTTCTTTACCTCTCTCTTTTTTATTTTCCAGTTAGATCACTTCCTCATCAGCACTTATGACCTTTTGTTTTGTTTTGCCAGTTACTTGTCAGGATTGCAGAATGAAGATCATATTTTTTAAGAAATTGTTTACTTTTCCATCTTAGGTTCCCTTTGTTCAGGATTACTCTTTAGTCAGTTTCTGGCATTCATTTGCTTCAGGAATAAATAGATAAGATTTTTGAAAGGAATACAAAGAAAAGGAAGGAGGAAATATGTTCACCTTTTTATATCTAGTTCTATTTCAAGACAATAGTCTTGAAAACCAAGCATTTTCAGAATATATTCTTATTATTTTCACCTTTTGTTGATACATAAAAAGACTTTTTTGATTAGATCATAAAAATTTAGTAAACCCTAACTGTGGTAAAAATAATTCAACATATGTAATATTAAAAGCTTCAGCTGAGCTGGATGTGGTAGTGCATGCTTGTAATCCCAGCATTTGGGAGGCTGAGACCAGAGGATCCGGGTTCATAGCCAGCCTCAGTTACCTAGTAAGGCACTTTGCAACTTATGAGACCCTGTTTTGAAATAAAGAATAAAAAAAAATAGGGCTAGGGGTATAGCTCGGAGGTAGAATGCCCCTGAGTTCATTCCCCGTACCGCAGAAAAATAAAAAAAATTTTAAAAAGTTTCAGCTGTTTTAGAAAAAAAATAAAAGGCTCAAGCTGGTGAGATGTGTGTATGCTGATGCCTGGAGGATTGAACACTAAAATGGGCTTAGAGAAGAGAAACTGAAACTGAAACAGAAGAGACTAAAACAGAGGGCCCAGGGTACCCAATGTATCCTTTATCCTATAGAACAAGCAAAAATCATGACATGATTTGGGTTGCTTATTTCAATCCTACCTCTCGCCATTTGTATTCTATCCAGTGACTCAGTTCTTGTTAATTAATAGGCACAACATTTAGGATCTGCGTATCCAACCCTAAACCACACTCATTTAACACTTAAACAAGGACAATAATCGATACATTCTAGGGAGTTTTCTTATAGCACTGAGACTGGCTCACAGGGCTCTTGTATTACTTTTTAATGTAATTGTCTATCTCACCAACATTGCATCATGTGAATGCCTATCAAGGAAGACCTTCACATTCTAGTAAGAGGCAAGGCTAAACCTGCCATGAGTCTACCCATGGGAAAAGTAGACAATTAGATTGAATGAATCACAGCGATGCTGTATGTTATGCATAGCAGGAGCATAAACCTGGTTGTATCAGCTTTCCCTATCCCCAAGTGCCATGAAAGGACGTAATAGGCTTAGCTGAGATTACATGAGAAGTGTATTTTGCTACAACTAAAGAACAGGTCTAAGTGTCTAGTATCTTTTGTAGAAACAGCAAATAAGTCATCCCTGTCCCAGGGAATGGGCAGTTATCAATTAGCCATGCTGTGCTTGTCTTAACCTACTTCTTTGGCTATATAACTAGACAGAATTTTTTTTCAAGATCAAAAAATGATTAGGCTTTGCAATTTGGCATGCTTGATAAGAATATGCAGGGATGCTTGGGAAGTATAGTAACTGCTTTCCCAAATCTGCATAACGAAATAGAATTGTGTGGTTCAATGCATCCTCTGTGGAAGTAAAGAAAATACACCACTCAGTTCTTTAGCTGTGGGAGGCAAAATTGATTGACAGTCACAGCTGCAGCCTGCCCTGGATCCACCATCATGCTCACAGAGACCACACTTTCTAGACTGCTTCTAGCCAGGAACTAGATATGTTGGTTGTGCTACTAGATCTGCTAGTGGGTGACTCTGGCTTGAGGACCTTTCAACTACCTGGAAGAGGTTCTTACAACTGCACTACAGTCTGAGGCTCTTGGCACCAGCTCTTCTTCCCTTCTCCTTCACAAGGATCAGAACTGCCCTACTTCTGCTGCATCTCCTCTCTTTATCCTCACATGTGATTTTATCAATAAATATCTTGCACATTTACTGTTTTGGGTCCGACTTCTCAATGGACATGTTGTCCTTGCACATGTCCTGAAAGATAAGAAAGGTGTAATATTTTTTGAATGGTTTGTCAGAGGATGCGTCTACCATGGAGAAAAGTAATCTTTTACTAAGGAATAAAAGGCAGCTTACATAGGCCAGGAAGTCTGAGTCATTACCAGGCACCATAGAGACTGTAAGACATGAATCAAAGGATTACTCAGAAAAATAGAATGATCAGAAAACTGTTATCTCCTGTGAAGATAAAAGCCCAAGAGCTATACTCTCTATGGAATGCATCAAGAAATGGTATCAAGATGTCCTGTGGAACTAACGTGTATGAGGAGCCAGAAGGAGGTAGAATTCAGAGAGAATATGCTAAGTGATGTGTGCATTTATGTTTGTGTCACTTTGAATCTCACTATGATGCATAATTACAATGCACCAATAAAAATATATTTTTAAAAAGATACATCCAGGCATGACGGTGCATGCCTGCAATCCCAGTACTTGGAAGGCTGACAGAAAGATAGGTTCAAGAAAGTCAGGTTCAAGACCAAACTTGGAAACATATGAGACTCTGTTTCAAAATAAAAAATAAAATAGGGCTGGGAATGTAGCTTTGAGGTATAATTTCCTTGGGTTCAATCCCCAGTTAAAAAAATGCATTAAATTTAGTTGTCTCTGTCCTTTTTCCTCTTAATTCTACCCAGTCCTTGCTCTGGAGGTTGGAGTTTGTAACGAGGCTGATTATAGCAATTATAGAAAAGAATATATTCTATTTTTATAGTTAATGGTGAGTTAATTTCTGAACTTGCTATAAGTAGATTCAAGATAATGTGTTACATATAATTTGGGCTTGATTTTCATGTCTTTTAGTAACAGTGTAGTATCTCACATTATTTTTAGTGATTGACACAAATTTTAAATTCCTTGACTTGACTGCAAGATACTCCACACTTTTGCTCTACCAACATCTGCACCAATATATATTTTCACCTAATTTTACTAAATAATGTTTTATATTTCACAACTAATCCTCTCTCTGCCAAGTCTGATATTTCCACTGAGCCGGAGATGTAATAAGCATGTGGTATATGGGCATAATCAATTAAATCACAGAGAGAATGCTTGGATTTCAGTTGTAAAGGCAGCATATGACTATTGTGACTGAGGGCCATTAAGAAACTTTTCTGAACTCCAGATTCTTTTTTTAAAAAAATGGACATTATAGTATTTGCCTTAGTTTTTTTTTATTTGCAGTAAATAATGAAATTTAACAAGATAAGCATAGATGAAGAGAGCATAAGGTAGAAAAGCTGTGTAAATGTAATTGTAAACATTTGATCTTTCTTCAGTTTTTTAAAGCTTTGGATAATGTATTTCAATGTCCAGGTAAAATTTCACCTCATTCCTGAAGATTGTATTTTTTTTCCTCTAGACTTACTGGAAACACTTGGAGAGACTAAAAACTAGCAATACCTTGGCTCACCCCAACATTAAATTATATGGGGAATTCAGGTGCTGCTAACAGTTAGGAAGATATATCTTACACCCTCAGAAGTCTCAAGTGTTACTGCTATCTTAGCAGCACCTGGTAGCTCCTCATAAATGCAAATTTTTTGGTCCCCACCCCAGTCCCACTGAGAAATTCAGGAGGAAACTCCATAGTAAGGGCCACTAGACTGTATTTTAACATACTCTCAGATGTTTCTGATATGTAATGTTTTATAAAGCACTATTATTGAATATAAACATTGAGATTTTTCATACAAGGTCTCCTGCACTTTAAACTGTGACTGCAATATTTCAGTATTTAATTTAACAATATTTTTCCCCTGCAATATCTGCTTAGCTCAGTCTTCTCTGAACACTGTTGTGGCCATAGTATTTATCAAATAGTTTATAAACTTATTTACTTCCTTTTTATGTCCCCTAACTTGTTTGTGACTAAAGATTTGTACATTAAACAGTTAAGTATTACATGAAGGATTGAAGAATAGTTCAAATAGTACTATGGCAGTATGTGAAGATTACAAAGCTCTGGTACATATACACAATGCGATTTTACTCAACCATAAAGAACAAAATTATGTCATTTGGAGGAAAATGAGTGAAACTAGAGAATATTATGCTGAGACCAGCCAGACTCAGAAAGCAAAAGGTCGTATGTTTTCTCTCATATGTGGAAGCTGGAAAGAATGTTGGGGAAAAAAGCGACATCAAATAAATGAGGACAAAATAAAACCAATAGAATAGTGGAGGGGGGTTTGGGAAGGGAGGTGGGTTGAGAGGAGAGGAGACTTGATGAAGGAATCAGTTAAAACAATCCTGTGAACATACCAATTTCAACATTACGATGGACTGGGGGAGGAAACAGGAAGGGATCCTGAGGTAGATGCACTGTGTGTGCATATGATTCTATCACACTAAACCTCAGTATGATGTATGGTTACAATGCACCAATAATAGTATATATTTATATACTTTTAAAAGTATATTTTTATACTTGTATTGGTACATTATAGTCTCACATCATAATAGTTGAGAGCGATAGTGACATACATGCACACAGCCCCTGATGAGCTTTACCCTGGCTTTCTGCCCACTCCTCCTTCCTCATACATGATACTGAGATTGGCATTGGTCTTCTCACATATGTACAAAATGTCCATGGAAGTGTTTCCTTCAATTCTTCCTCTCTTCCTTTCCCACCCCACTATCCCTAGACCACCTCCATGGCTCCACTCTTCCTGTGTCTAAAGTCCCTCTTGTATTCCTTACTCCCTAGCTTCCACATATGAGAGAAAACAAACGACCCTTAACTTTCTGTGACTGGTTAATCTCAATTAACAAGATGTTCTCCAGGTCCAAATGACATAATTTTGTTATTCTTTATTGTTCAGTAGAATTACATTGTGTGTATATTCTATAATTTTGTAATTCATTCATCTGTTGATGGACAAGTTGGTTAGTTCCATAATTTGGCCATTATGAATTATGCTCTATAAACATTTATATGTATATATTGCTATACAACTCTGATTTCATTCCCATTGGAAAGACACCCAGGAGTGGTATATCTGGATCATATATGGTGGATACATTCCCAGTTTCTGAGGAATTTCCACACTTGATCTGCATAGTGGTTGCATTAATTTGCAATCCCTCCAACAGTATAGAAGAGTTCCTATTTCCCCACATCTTTGTCAGCATTTATTGTTGTTTGACTTTTTTTTTCTTATAGGAAGCAGTTTATTTTCCATTTAAACAACCTGGTCACAGGACATTATTTTACAAAGATGGCAGTAATTAGTAAAATCTCCATTTAAAAGGCTTTGTGTCTGAGTCTGAGGTGACAAGAAGATATGAATACAGGTATAAAAACAGTGCAAAATGTTTAGCCCAGCCGGGTGTGGTAGCGCACGCTTGTAATCCCAGCATTCGGGAGGCTGAGACCGGAGGATCTGGGTTCACGGTCAGCCTCAGTTATCTAGTGAGGCACTCTGCAACTTAGTGAGACTTAGTGAGACACAGCCTCCACTTTTTTTTTATTTTATTTTTTTAATTGGTGCATATAATCATACATCTTTGTTAGGTGCAAGCTGAAAAAGGCATACATGCACACATTTCTCATTTAACCCTTCCCCAATTCCTGTCCCACTCCTTCCTCCTCCCTCCTTCTCAAGTTCAATTTAGTGATTGACTTTGATATGTTCATGAAAGTACATCATGTGCATTAGGGTGTCCCCCCTCCCTCCATCACCTTCTGTTAAGTCAAATTCTTTGCTCATCTAAGGTTTCTCCTTCTTCCTCTGGAGTCCCTCTTATGTTCCTTTTTCTCCCTAGCTTCCACATATTAGGGAGAACATATGATTTTTTACTTTTTGTGACTGACTAATCTCACTTAACATAATGTTTTCTGGTTCCATCATTTTCCTGCAAATAGCATGATTTTGTTCTTCTTTATGACTGAGTAAAATTATATTCCATGAAACAGAAAGAAACGGGACCCTCCCAAACACATTCTATGAAGCCAACATCACATTAATACCAAAGCCAAATAAAGACAGCTCAAGAAAAGAAAACTATAGGCCTATATCATTGATGAACTTAGATGCAAAACTGCTAAGCAAAATACTAGCAATGAGCATTCAAAATCACATCAAGAAAATTATACACCATGACCAAATCAGGTTCATCCCAGGGATACAAGATTGGTTCAACATACAGAAAACAATCCATGTAATTCACCACATAAACAGAATAAAAGACAAAAATCACATGATCATCTCAATTGATGCTGAAAAATCATTTGACAATATCCAACACCCATTCATGCTATTTTTGACAAAGGAGCCAAAACTATACCCTAGAAATAAAGATAGCCTCTTTAACAAATGGTGTTGGCAAAACTGGTTAACCATATGCAGGAAAATGGAAATAAACCCCACTTTCTCACCCTGCATAAGAGTCAACTCAAGGTGGATCAAAGACCTGGAAGTCAGGCCAGAGACCTTGAAGAGGGCATAGGCCCAACACTTCAACACATAGGCACAGGTAAAGCCTCCACGTTGCCTTCAGAAATCCCATTTAATATTGCTGGGCCAGTTACATTATTGACTTTGATGTTAAATAAATAGTCCCAGGTTTCCTTTTGTCCCACATCTTTGTCAGCATTTTTTGTTGTTTGACTTCTTGATGAGCAATACTAGTATATTAAAAAGGAATTTGACATCAAATGCACACCTTAATTAAATAGCAATTAAGAAAATTTCAAAAAATATGTAAAAATATTGATAGGTGATCAGTTTTTGATATCAATATGTTGTGTTTGTGTAAGAAAATTTAAAAGATAGTGTTATAGTTAAAAAATTGCTTATAGTACCATGATTAAAGCTGACATTGGTGTCTGAGTATCATAACTGTAGTTTTCATTTTAATATTTTACATTCAGTGTTAATGATTGAAATTGACATTTGCATATAATTATATTTCTATTTTAAAGTTTATAAACATTTATAGTTTAGAAGTTTCTAAACATCTGAAAGATACCACATGTTTATTCTTTATGTGTTGAATTCAATTAAATAAATATATGTTAGGCTTAGATCAGGTTATTTCCCAAAGATAGAATTTCTTGGCTTTCATGTTTTATTCAAAACTGCTGTTTAGTCTATCGATGCTAAAATATAGAGAGTACCCTCACTATATATAAACTGGTGTTAATATAATCTATAACTTTCAATAAAAGTATTAATGTTTTTAGAATTTTAGATGCCAGGATGTTTCAGGCTATCATTTTCATTTTATCTCATAGGAAAAAAAAGAATAAAATTACAGTGTACAAGACCTGAGATAAAATGTTTATATCAAATGTAAAATACAGACTGTGGTAAAATATAGGCTATGAAAGATGTAATAATGTTTCTTTTATTTCTTGTCAAGCGGCAGGAGAGTATTTAGAAATAAGACACAAAACTTATCCTGAGTAATAGGAAAATGATCCTGTTGTTACCCGTGGAAAGGCTTGGTCTGCTCACCACAGGACAGAGAATTCTTTTGCTTGGTATCAGGATCTCTATTATCATAAACCTTGAGAGCTATGTCTGCAACGAAGAGAGACTCATCCTTGTTCCTCCAGCCAGCTTCTCAATTTTTTCTTATATCTGGGGCACTCTGACCTATAAAAGTCATGCACTTTTTTATGTTTCTATACATATTCATTTATTAATTTTATTGGTGCATTATAATCATATGTCATGATGAAGTACAAAGTAATAGAGGCACACACGCACACACAATACTCATTGAGCCCTCCCCCAATTCCCATCCCATTCCCTCTACCTTCCCACCTTCCCATGCAGGAAACTGTGATTGATATTGATAAATTTGTGTATGTACATCATTGGGACATAGGAGGGACTCCAGGATTCAATGGACCTGGTATGCATGTGCTTTTTATCTGGGTTTAATCCCCAGTATTATGGAAAAATAAAAGAAAACAAAAATCTCTTTACCCTCTTACCTACTTTAGAATGGGTTTAGGAAAAAAAAGACAAAAATCTTTTTGTGATAACTTCATAAGTATAAAGAACCAAAAGTGAATTTGACAGGCAGCTAGATAGACATAAGCAGGGCAAGATTGGGATGGATATGGGGGACTCCCCATATTGGGAAAATATGGGGGACTCCCCACCCAGTTGTGGTTAGAGAACCATAGCAATATTGGAAGCCTAAACTTACTTGCCCAAAGATGAAGAAAAGAAAAAGAAAAAAAAGGCTGTAAGGTGTTACCAGGAGCTTCCCAATGAAAAATGACCAACTTCTCAGAATTAGTCCCAATGGGTTTTTCTTGGTGACAAAAGGCACATCCCAATTCCAGTTCAGGCAGAAAGCAGGCACAAAAAAACAAATATTAGTGAGCCAGTTCCCAGATTCTAGGAAAGCATTCTATAATTATCCCCTTTCCTGCAGAGAGCTCTCTTAACCAAATGGCTCTAACCTGCACCAAAGGATGGACCCCAGATAGCCCTACCTTGCAGGAAGAAGGACCCCAGATAAAGAAAAAGGGGGTTCTCTGTAGTGCAACCCCAGAAGACTTATCCTACTTCAAATGAGTCCCTGGACTCCATAGAAGCAGTCATTTCTCTATCACAGAAACAGCCATCTTGGCCAGAGGCTGATTTAGGGGTGTTTTATATAGAAGGTGGGTGATCGCACACTGGTAAGTGTCTTCTCACTGGTGAAGGTTTGTGGACATATGATAATCATAATAATCATAATAATCACCCCATAATTGCCTAGTCAGGAGATACTCTTCCAGTTCTGCAAATCCTAAGAGCACAGATTCTTATTTCTCCACATTATTCTTGTCACTGATTAGTTTGGCTGTATGCAGTTCCTGACATATTATACAGTGGGCAGGCTGGATGGGGAAGCTGCCCAAGACCCTTTTGCTAATCACTAAGTTCATGGTAATGAAATAAAACATGCTTTGCCCGATTATTGTGAAAGACGATGGTCCTATTAAGTGAAACAGGGAGTTAATAGGAGATCTTGGGTCTGGAGCTTGGTTTCACTCTTGTAAATTTAAAGTATATGAAACTCTCCAGTATTATCGTGTCTTTTGATTATTTGGGGGGGGGGAGGTGGCTAGAATTTCCTTTGACTTTAAAAAGGTTATGCCACTGCAATGTTAAGGGACTAATATGACCTCAACCAACTCTTTCTTGAAAATAGTTTATACCAGAGTCCACCATCTTCTATGCCATGATGAAAAAAGCACTGAAATGTGTAGAGGGAGCTAGACATGTTGGTGCATGCTTTTAATCTCAGGACTTGGGAGGCTCCAGCAGAAGAACGAAGGTTCTGCTTCTGCAGGTTCGAAGCCAACCTCAGCAACTTTGTGAGACCTCATTTCAAAAACTTAAAAATAAGCTGTGTGTGGTGACAAACACCTGTAATCCTAGAACTTAGGAGGCTGAATACATGAGGATTTCAGGTTTGAAGTCAGCTTTATCAACTTAGTAAATCACTCAGAAGCTTAATAAGATCCTGTTTTCAAATAAAAATATAGAAAATGGGGCTGAGTTGTAGATTGGAGGAAGAATGTCCGACACCAAAAATAATAATAATGAACAAAAAGCAAATAAAAATAGGGGTAGGGGTATAGTTCAGAGGTAGAATGCCCCTGGGTTCAATTCACAGTAGAGTGCATACACACACACACACACACACACACACACACACACACACACACTATGCATAGGTGGAGATACCTGCCAGTGTCACTGTCTCAGAAAGGACCCCCATAGTTTTGCACTTCATATCTTTTTAATTTGAAATTTCCATCGTTCTCTTCCTCCCACCTTCTCTTTCTCCATCTATCCAGTCTTCCACAGTGTTTCTTTAACATGAAGATGCCTTAGTACTGATCAGAAAAGGTACCCTGGAACTTGTGTACACTCAGCCAAGAGGCTCAAAGTAGCATCATTCACTGATTCAGTTTCTCAAGGCATTGATCCCCAACTCCACATGATCTAATAGCATATAGTATGTACTGCATGACATTAAAACATGCAAAATTGCCTCTCTTTCAGAATAAACCAAGAAGAAAGTAGTTATATCATGCAAAGTTTCAACACCTGCAGGAAGATAAAATCTTTTTAAACACTCTTCTTGCTGTTTTAATTGGGGTGTACAATGAAGTGCAATGCTCGTGGGATCCAGTAAGTTAAATGGTAACTCTGCAGATGTTAAGAAAGGTTTACCCTATTACCAGTTGCTTACTTCTGAGGAAAATCCTATTATTTTGTGTAAATATTTTTTTAGCACATCTTAGATACTGAACGATAAAAGTAAATAAACGATGGTTCCTCTAGTTAAGGATTTTATAGCCTAGTAAAAGAAAGGAGATAGAAAGGAGATAATTACCAGACATTGTCCTAAGTAGTGATTCTACAGTGGTATGTTTATTTTGCCATGGAACTTTAGGAAAACTTATCCTGCCTAAGAGGTCTGGAAAAGAAGTTGAAAAGAGCTTTTAGTTTTTATTATTTAACACTTTGAGGAAAAATAAGATTTTTTTTTCTCCATAATGAAATGGATGGGAAAAAGCCATTTCCTTTCACAACACTTGCAAAAAGTCACAGAACTGTGAAAAGGTATATTGCATTCTGTGAATTCTTACCTGTTCTATACTACTTGCCCCCCCAAAAAAGGTGGGGGCAAACATATAGTTGGATGGGGCAAGCCTACAAGGACATTACTTTAGTAAGGGACATCAGTGTTATTATTTGAAATACATTTTTATGAGCATTTGTATGACACTTTTACATTTCAGCCTCAGCCAGTCTTGTACAATTTTAAAACTGTGTGATCAATGTTTTCAGAAGACTTGAAGAAAATGTTCATTGGTTATATAATTCTTGAAAATTTAAATCAAAATATGCAATCAGTTCTCATTTATGAAATTATCTGTAGGAAAACTGCCAACATCTCAGCCCTATCTCCATAACATTATTCAGCCAGCTTTTAAAACCAGTGTTCTATTCAAGTGTGATGGTACATATCTGTACTCCCAGTATCTGGGAGACTAAGAAAGGAGGATCACAAGTTCAAGGCCTCAGCAACTTAGTGTGGCCCTCAACAACTTAGCGGGAACCTGTTTCAAGGAATAAGAAATAGAATAGGGCTGGCAGTGTAGCTCACAGGTAGAATACACCTAGGTTAAATCTTCAATATTCCCCCACAAAAACAAACAAAATAGTGTTCTTTGACACTTTCCCTCAAGTTTTTTTTTCTTTAAAATCGCATGGAATTTTAAAAAGTATTAATGACTGAGTGCATTTTTATTGCAAGCCATTAGCTTATGCTATTTTTATTCTTTCCAAATGTAGATGGAGAAATGTTGCAAAGTATAAATGTTTGTTTAGGATTTTCATTATGTCAGATTACTTTTCTTATTTGAGATAATAATTGCCACCGAAAAAAAATACAGAAAATGATTTCAGTGGGTAAAATAAAATCAGAAATATAAGAGGAGATGATGGAAAAGGGGGATGATATTCTTGTCGAAAGATCTCTTTCAAGGAAGGAGAGGAAATTCATACACTTCTCTCATTACCTCTTTCCCCAGAATTACCTCTTGACATTTTTTGATGTTCTATCGTAAGGAAGATGATCTTTGCATTTATTTTTTACTTAGCTTTCAATCTGTCTTCACACACATGCTGAACAGAGATGAGATATTATGTCCTCTACATAGCAAAGTGAATTTACAATCTACAAGCCAATAAATTAAATGGCTGTTTTCTTTTCTCTTATCCATTATATTATTTTTTCTTATTTGAAATTTGAGAAAAGAATGTTTATTCCTCCAAAATGGTCATCACTGCCAGATTTCTTAACTGAGTCTCAGAAGGAATCTAACAAAGTTGTATCCCTTTCTGTCTTTACAATTTTTAGGATTTTTTTCCCTGTTTTTATCAGTCACTTGTGACATAATAAATATTAAAAATGGCAGGCAATATATTTTAAGTGCTACCGTTAAAGCTTTGTTTTGCTATAAATAAACAAGCTGGTTTCTCTGGAGCTTAAATTGAAATAAAATTTTGATTCACTTTCTCCCTCAATCAAGCAGCTGTGGCATGAGGCCATTAGAGAGTTGTTACATTTACTAGAATTTTCCATTATGTTAGATATTAAATTAACTGTCATATGTGTTCTGGCATATAGGGAAGGTTGTAATCTTATGAAGATGCCTAACGTGCTGTTTTTATTGCTTTTGATGTAAGTAGACATAATTATTGACAGTTTTTAGGTATTTCTACTTGATAGATTGACCAGCAGCAATGGTTGTTCTTGTAAAGACAACAGATACCCTCAGATATCCCCAAATGATGGCTGCCTTAAAGAAATGGATCTTAGAGAAATCATTAAATACCTTGAACAATTTTGTACCAGTATAATGATGTTAGAGTGTAGTTTATGAAAATGATCTGGTTCAGGCTAGATACTGTATGAGTAATGATGTTGTCGGGTAGCAAGAGCCCAGACCAAGCAGCAGTTTTGGTATAACTCTTCGATGACCTGTCCACATAGCAAAATGCTCAGCCTGAAAGTGCGATTTATAAGTCCCAGTCTATTCTCAATTAATATAATTGTCTTCCTGTTTTTGTCTCTGTTTCTGAACTGTCATCTATCCATTGTTCCTACATATTGGGATTACCTAATTTAGTCATTTAGTACAGTAAATACTTAGTAACTTGCAGATTGCATTATTGATAGTGGTATTCTACTTCCTCCACAGGATATCTGTTCTTAGCGTTTTCCCATGTCTTTTTTCCAGCCAGCATTTCAAATTTTGATCTCGAAATCCTGTCCAATATAATCAAACTACTTTGCACTTTTCTAGACCTCTGAATAGCTTCCTTCCTGGATTTGTCTGTACAAAATATCTAATCTTACCCTGGCTGTTTTCCCTCTCATATAATTTATGAGAGGAAAGCCTTGTGATTATCGAGATAACACAGGAACTTCATACCACTTTTCGATTCAAAAATTTCTTCTATAAATTTAAGCAAATATTTAAGTTTAAGAATATATAGGAATTGAAGACATCCACAAAGCTGTAAGGGTGATTTCTGATTGAAAAATCAAATAACCACATAATTTAAATATGTGTGAGTTTAAATATAATTTCTGGACTTCACTTTTCAGAAGCACTCATTCAATTGTTAATCATTCATTCTAAAATAACTGAATCAGAACCTAATAGTTATGGAGCTATGCTCTAGTCACTTAAGATATATCTATATAAATATCTGTAAAAATATGCAATATAAATGTGCAAAGTTTCTTCTCTTGTAGAGCCTGCATTATAATGCAAAATATCAATGAAAGAAGGTAAGTGCCAATAAGATACCAATAAGAGCTAGTAAGGTCTATGAAAAACAAACAGTAGCACAAAATAGGGGAGGCTATGAAAGTAACTGGGAATTGTTAGAGGGTGGCAGAGATAATAGGCACAACAAAACCCCAAAGTGTTCAGATGTTCAGGGTCAATGTGCATGGAGTGAAAGAGAGAAGAAACAGTGGTAGGAGACCAAGAAACAAAGAAAAGAGGTGGGAGTGTTGCCAGTAGCATAGGATCTTGAAAGCCACAGTGAGGACTTGAAGCTCTAGTTGAAATGAAACAAAGAACTGTTGCAAGATTCTAAGCACAGGTTTCACCTCTGTCCCTGGCATTTTAAAGGAACTCGTATGGCTGGAGAAGTAGGAATGTTTTGTGAGGGTTAGACAGCTCCTGCAGCATTCCAATTGTGAGATGATGGTAGCTTGGACAAGGACTTTAGCAGAGGAAATAAAAAGTGGTCAGATTCCAGGTATATTCCAATAAAGTTTTTTGTATATATACAAAAATATTTTGTAATAGGTTGGACAGGTAATGTGAGAGAAACAAAAGATACAGAATAATTAATCTAGTTTTGACAAGTTAACTAAATCCACCGAGAAATTTGAAGAATGAATTATGTGATGATAAAAATATTATTGATCTGCAAGGTAATTAAAATTATTTGGTATTTCTCACTAAGCTTCGAATTCAATGGAAGGAAAATAAACACTTAAGGAGTAATAAAAAACTTAGCTAGTAGAGCACCAAATTGATATTTTAATGTTGACTAGGAATACAATAATTCCATTAGACTGAAAGACCTTCAAATGTCACGACAAGAACTTATTAAATTAGCACTGTATACTCAGTGCTTGGAACATATGATGCCCTCAATTAACTAAACTTTTGAAAACAGCGGGTTAAAGACTGAACGTGCTTTATGGAGGAAATGTCAAATTTATTTTCTTCTAGAAATAAAATTAGAGATTATAAAGCCAAAATTCTTATACTAAAAGAAAAGCAAAGGGAAACAACGGAACTCTATTCAATAAAAGTGTCAGTTTTTCTAATATATATTTACTGAGAATCAATTATTCTATGCCATAGACAAGAATGAGAAAATGCTTTGGAAAAACTCAAAGAAACATTTAGTACCACTATTATATCATAAAACCTTATAAGTCATTCCAAACGAGATATAGTTAAGTTCAAATTTGTATTTTTTTATTACACAGATTACATGCACATGTAAATATGTACACAAGCATGATTATATTTATTGATGATTATGTCTTCATGTTTGGTAAGCATGCCACAGCTTTTACATATAATTTATTCCCAAAAGCAAATGAAAAGCCGTTTGTTATTTAATTAATTTTTTATTATCTTTTTCTACTTTTATTAATGCGTTGTAATTACATATCATAGTAATGTTGAAAGTCATAATTTCTTTAAATTTAAGTTTTGGTTATGTGCAGATAGTGGTCATAAGACTTTCAAACACCAATGAAATAAAAATTGAATTATTCCTAAATTTTAAGCAATATTTTTGGCTATATGAATTCTAGTTTTATAATTTATTTTTTTCTGAATTGAATTATAGCCTATTCATTGAATTATACTAATGTCTGTTTAAGGTCAAATTTTTTCTATGCAATGCATTTAAGATCCAATTTTGTGATGGTTTTAGAATATGGAAAGTATATCTATTGTTATTATTTATAGTGTGTTTTTCTGTTTTATTCATTTTTTATAGTATAATACTATAAATTATTTGTTGCAATACACACATTCACATACACACGTGCATACAAGATGAAAAGCTGATGACCAGGCACTATTCATGTGCAATCATAAATATTTGTTGATTAGTAGTATCAAGAAAATCTAAATTCTGTGTAAATTTTTGATCAATACACACATCCATTATAAATGTTCATAGAATAATCATATGATAATATGACACATTTTAGTTTTTCAAAAATAAATTTATGAAGCTTAGGGATTTTCTTGCAAAATGTTTAAAACTTTCTAATTTTCTCTACTACATCTAAAAGACTTATCATATACATATTTCAAACATAATTATCAAAAAACATTCTCTATTTCATGAAACACAAAATTAGGTATTATTTTTCCTTTTCATCTCTTTGATGATGTTCACCTTTCCCGAATGAGGATTCCTAAAATTTTTATATATATATATATATATATTGCAGTACTGGGGATTGATTTGAACTCAGGGGCAGTCTAACTCCGGGCTATACCCCCAGTCTTATTTTATATTTTTTATTTTGAAACAGGGTCTCACTAAGTTGCAGAGGGCCTCACTAAGTAACTGAGGCTGTGAACCTTAGATCCTCCTGTCTCAGCCTTCCAAGCGTGCACCACCATGTCCAGCTAAAATTTGTTTTTAATATATACTTTTATTGGTGCGTTCTAGTTACACATCATAATGTAGCTCAGAGTGATAGGGCCATACAAGGCACGCAGTACTTTTGTTGAGCTCCCCTCTTCACCCCCTATTCCCTATTCCCTGACATTCTTGAAAAAGCATCCATAAAACAATGTTATGAGAAGAAAAAAATATGATTGTTAACAGCAATGTGTTATATTTTATGAGTTGAGAAAAAGAATTTTTAAGTTTCACACAGAATAT
Source organism: Graphiurus murinus (assembly GCA_004027655.1). Lineage (NCBI taxonomy): Eukaryota > Metazoa > Chordata > Mammalia > Rodentia > Gliridae > Graphiurus > Graphiurus murinus. The sequence goes on along the minus strand of PVLC010001812.1, from coordinate 5,155 downwards.
ACTCCCCGAAATACAGCAGCACTACCTTCTGGGACGTGCTAAACTGCAGATATAGAAGTTTCTCTTACTCTCCACTCCTGACCTCTTCTAGTAGACCCTTGGGAAATGAAAACATCCTCAACAGTTTCCTCAGTTCAAAATACAATTTCAGAACTCTTTATTCAGGACAAGTTTTCTATTCTAGTACAGCCGCATGAAGCCTAGAGAATAGAAGCTTTTCTTTGGGGGAGGAAGAGTATTTCCTCCTTCCCAGAGACTGGCCCTTTAAACCTTTTCCATCATTCCACTCATATGTCCACTTAGAGTGTTCAAACCATCCACATGTCTAATGTTCAAGAAAGTTTCCAGAAGCCTCTTGCCGCATCTTCCAGCTCTTCACTTGGCTTGCTTTCAGTCTCTATTACTTTAGCACTGACTCACCTGACTCTGTGACCTCAACCTGAGTCCTTATCTATGGGACCACATGTGATGAGTTGAATTTGCCTATTCTTTGGCTTTCTTATCTTCCATCTTATTTTGCAAAATGACTTGGACTTGGCTGGTCTTCTTTGCTATCTTGGGCTACAACGTTCCATACCAGCCTCAGCACAAAGGAAAACAAATGTTCAGCCACTGAAACATTTCCTTCAAGACGGCAGAGGGGGTGAAAGTTGAGTGAGGTGAGAAAGTAGAATGAATATGTTCTAAAAATCAGTGCCACCATACTCAGAAAAGCATGTGTCGAGTTAAACATTTCTGGGCTTTTGGATTTCATACAGCATTTTTTTTTGTTAGGTTTACATGAATGTAACATTTTCCAAAGAAGGTTATTAAATCAGAAGAGTTATCATCTAATGTAATTTCATAAAAGAAAGGAAATTTAACTCACAAAATAAGAATACCATCATTTATTCATTCCACAAATGTTTAATAAGGATCTATTAAGTACCAGGGCCATTTTTAGGCCCTTGGAATAATGTACCAATATACATGAAATTAAATTAACTCTAAAGATACCAAATTGTTACTTTGTCTTTTTTATTTTATTATGAATATTGCCATATAATGAACTTTACAAATGTGTAATAATATTTTTTTGTCATTGAGATACTGGATAGGGTGGCTCTAAAACTTGATAAATGATACTATGAAGAGACTCTACTCACTTATGTTAATGTATCATGTGAAAGTAGACCAGATTAATGGGATTTTTTCATCAAACAGCAATATTTTACAGACATATTTCTACCTAGTTATTGTTGTAGCTTTATTCTTCCAGAGCTAGACAAAGAGTTGAGGGTTGGGAGGAGAAAACATATATATGAAGACTACTTTTTGGAAAGTTTAAAGCCTTTGAGCAGTTCTGAAGGAAGGCTTATATAATATCCTTATACAGAAAAGAATTTGTATATGCTATGGTTAAATACTGGCAAATAAGTATGCAAAATTATCAATGCCAATATGAATATCATATATAGAGAAGAAAAGGGAGTGGGGTTGGAGCTAGAGGGAAACTCACCAAGTACTGTGTGCATGTATGTCTCTTATCCCTCTGAACTTCATTATGATGTACGATTACAATGCACTAATAAAAAATTTAAGAATCCTCAAAGATCCAATATAGCATGATTATTTAGAGTGATGTTAAAATTAATAATACATTTTGAGTTTGGACCTAAATAAAAATTATTCTAGTATATTTAAAGCTGTGCTCAGTCTGCTGTGGTGGCTTATGCCTATAATCTCAGTACTTGGGAAGATGACAAAGAAGGATCATAAGTTCAAGACCAGTCTCAGCAACATAGCAAGACCCTCAGCAACTTATCAAGACCCTGTTTCAAGATAAAAATTGCTAAGGGTGTATCTCAGAGGTGGAATTACCCTGGGTTCTTCACTGTGTAGTACCACCGTCCCAGCAAAAAAAAAACTATATTTAATTTTCAAAACAGTCATATTTTTTATAATTAGAAATAAATGTATTTTGCAAAAGGAAGAACATCTCAAAACAATACTACCAGAGAAAACACTGGATATAAATATAAATAAATATATAATATATAATGTATAAAATTATATATAAATATATATAAATATTATATATATAAGTATATAATACATAAATGAATAAAAATAAAGCTTTAGTAAGACTGAAGATATTATTGTCAAAGAAAAACAGCTTGCATTTATTGATGGCCTTCTATGTTCAAAGAACAAACTGCTAAATCCTATGAAAAAAGATAAAAATTACAAAAGTGAGGTCCTTCTTTCAGGGAGTTCACAATATAATGTAGTAAACAAATTAAAATAAAATTAGAGCAATAGTCAGTGGATGTTGGACACAGTTACCATTCTATAAACAGAGAAATATTTTGCTAATACTGCTTTTTCCTCTGGATATTAAAGGAAACTTTCAGAGAACAGGTGAATTTGTGTTTTGTTTTAAAGAATAAATGGGGTTTCAGTGTAGAAAATGGATCACCAATTAGAGTGAGAACTCTAGAAAGAGCAAACCATAAGTTCCTCTGAAAAGAGAAGTGAAGAAAGATTTAATGTGAGTAGTTTATGTACTGAGGGTTAAAGATTTAAGAGTCAGGTCAGAAAGTTGGTCTTTGAAGCTGTTGTCTGATTTAGATAGTCCAAAGTGAACATATAAAGCAAGAAGAAAAGAGAACTGAAAATAATGCCTGGGAGACTTTCCTTCCTTCCTTCCTTCCTTCCTTCCTTCCTTCCTTCCTTCCTTCCTTCCTTCCTTCCTTCTTTCCTTCCTTCCTTCCTTCCTCCCATCTTTCTTTCCTCCCATCCTCCCTCCCTCCCACTCTTCTCCTCCATTTCCTCTTCCTTCCCCTCATCTCTCTTCTTCTTCTTCTTCTTCTTCTTCTTCTTCTTCTTCTTCTTCTTCTTCTTCTTCCTCTTCCTCTTCCTCTTCCTCTTCCTCTTCTTTCTTCCTCTCCTCCTTCTTCATTTATTTTTCTTCTGAGGGGAAGTAAAAGACAGTAAAATGTACCTAGAAAGAATAATTGCAATCTAGGAGAAATGGATTATTATGAAAGATTAACCTAAAAAGAATTTAAAGAATTATGATATTGAAGCAAACACAATAGTTATGCAGGATGCCATCAAATGATTTAAATGCTTCAAAGATGTTGAACAGAATGAAGCCTGAGCATGAGCCATGAAGATTAGAAATGAAGGGGCGGGCACACCAAAAAAAACTTTGAGAAAATATTGTACTGATAAGTGATATATTAACAACATATATTAGTTAATCAGATATGAAGGTAAATATTGACATAAGAAAAAGACTGAAACTGACTAATTTCAATGTGGATATTTTATAACATCTCCTCTTCCACTCTGGGAGAGTTAATGTGAGTAATAAAAAATAATCTTTAAATATCCCCTTCAATTTAATTGTACATCCTTATTTCTCTATAGCCTAATAGGGTTCCATGCCCCTCAAGTCATTTCTTATTATATATTTTATGGTTTTCCCATTGACAGTGAAGGTCAATCTTTCAGACATTAAAAAATGTTGACCCCATCTATGTATAGCACTTTATTCTATAGCTTCTCTTTCCACTTTCACCTGACCACTTATTTCTTTAGTGAGAACTAATAGGTAGAAACCATTTTAACTCCATTTATTTTCGCCATCAACTTTTATTTCCATGTCTTGAGTCTATGAACTCTTGAGTCTTTAAACGTTTGCCAACTTTAGCAGAGTATTTTTCTGAAACCTAAAGTTTGACATACACTGCTTGATATTACAAATCATTTTTGAGATACTGAGATAAACAGACTTGACATTTTATGTCTTCTGAAGACACTAAATTGCACTTATTATGGTTAAAAAAATCTTAAAATGATTGGGGCATCATTAATTTCTTTTATCTGAATTATATATATATATATATATATATAAAATTATATATATATAATTATATTTATATATATATATATATATATATATATATATATATATATGCCAGACAAAATAAAACTTGTAGCTAGGAAAAAATAGAACTTTGTTTCTTGTTTATTATAATTGATTGACATGAAAGAGAATATTATATCCTTAAATGAACTCTAAATTGCTGATGGTTATTCTTTTAGCAACTACTTGAAAGAACAACTGAGATGCTGAGTCTCTTGAGATCTAAAAGTCAAACCATCAAATAACAGAAAGGCTAGTGAATACTAAGTGTACTAAGTGTTGCAGTTCAGAGAATGCATAGAAAGAATATGTAAAATTTCATAGACACATTTCCTAGATTTAATTTTTTCATTAAAGTGCAGGTAGTAAAAATAAATATTAAGGGACTCTCATGTTTTATTCAGTCTTCCTCTTTTTTTAAAAAAATATACTTTTATTGGTGCACTGTAATTTTTTTTTTTTTTTTTTTTTTGCAGTACTAGGGATGGAACCTGGGGGCATGGGGGCATTCTACCTCCAAGCTACAGTCTCAGCCTTATTTTTTCTTCTTTGTTTTGAAACAGGGTTTCATTAAGTTGCAGAGGGCCTCACTAAGCAGCTGAGACTGGCCGTGAACCTGGATCCTCCAGTCTCAGCCTCTCAAATGCTGTGATTACAAGTGTGCGCCACCACACCTGGCTTTGCACTGTAATTTTATATTACAATCAGGTTAAGAGTGACAAACATACATGCACCTAGCACTTGATGTGTTTCTTTCCAGATCTCACCTCACTCTCTCTCTCCCCTCATATGTATTCCTGAGATTGGTATTGCTAGATAACTTTGATTATGTGCATGGCATTGTTTGAACTGCTTTCTTCATCGAATCCTTCTCTTTCTGACTTCTCTGTAGCCTTGCTGACCATCTTTTATGGAAAACTTTATCTTTGCTTTGATGTTGTACTACCTTAGCCTGCCTACTTATGATATAATTTCTCAGTTTTCTTAAATATACTCTCTCTGTGCATTTATTATCAAAGTGTGAACATTTGCCTAGGTCTGTCCACCTTTTTTTTTTTTTTTTTTTTTTTTTTTTTTTTTTTTTTTTTTTTTTTTTTTTTTTTTTTTTTTTTTTTTTTTTTTTTTTTTTTTTTTTTTTTTTTTTTTTTTTTTTTTTTTTTTTTTTTTTTTTTTTTTTTTTTTTTTTTTTTTTTTTTTTTTTTTTTTTTTTTTTTTTTTTTTTTTTTTTTTTTTTTTTTTTTT